>APFE030724021.1:24017-45844 GCA_000404065.3 Pinus taeda
TTGCTGGTAAAGGTGGAAACTTTGAAGAATACTGCAGATGCATTGACAAAATCTGTGAGCTCTGAGAAGTTCTCTTGGTGTAGAGAAACAATGGGCTTTTCAGGGCTGGAAAAATGACTAAGCTCTCCTGTGGCCCCCTGTGGAAAGAAAACAACAAGTGGGAGATTGTTGGGTTGTGTTATATTCTTTCCACATAGTTAACAGGGGGTTTGAGGGGTACCGTAACCCCACTTTATGGGGTCTGAGGCAGCGCCTCGGAAAATTTTGGTTTTGGACCCTATGTTAGGTTGGGCAGACCCACCTATGGTTTTGTGCATGATTTTCGCACATGTTTTTTGGACGCGATGGTTTTCGGTCCATGGTTTTGGACACTTCGGCATGTATAAATATGTATTGTAACATTGAAAGGAACATAATGAAAAATCAAGCCGGTGGTCCCGGTTTTGGGATCCAGTGGGAAATCTCTGTGCATATGTGTTTTATGTGTTATGCTCTCACATTTTTATTTTTCATGTGATTTAGAATTCGTATGCAGGTAATTTCTATATGGGGTTAAAACCTACAGTGTGATATTAATGATCAAGACCATGAAGGGGATGATATGCTTGAGGTTCCCATCCATCAGAGGTTTATGAGATTGATTGTTGATATCTCTATCTTTGATTTGTAAGAAAGGATCATGTGGAGTAGATTATGCTCCTGCGTTCCCTCTTCCCCCATGATTCTCCATGTATGGTCATTCTATTTTTCCACCTCCTTCCCTTGTGACCTTCCATATAGCCATTCTTGCTCTTGCCTTTGGATCTATTGCATGAGTAAGCAAAAGGGTAGTTCTTCTCATATTGACTGGATGATATGTTGGTTGCATTAGGTCTATTATTATGCTTAGTATTTGTATGATGTAATAGGAATATTAGAGTAGGATGCATTGCATGTTGATTTTCACATTTGAACTAACATCATATTCTATTCTCATGTTAGATTTAGAATGAAATTTTATTTCTTGTTGATTTATATGGCCTAAAAAAAGCATGGGTGGTCATAAGACGCCACCAAAACATGTTGCCCCATGTGCTTAGTCTTTGATATGCAGGTAATAGGTTTGCAGTCCCAAGATATTGCTAGTGTTCTAATGACCTCCCCATTCAAGTACATTTGTGCACTCCACTAAGAGATCATGTCCGAGTTAGAGCTAGATGTTACCCACCACATATGGGTGAAACCATAAGAGAAATTTTTCTCCTAGATTATCTTTAGCTGGTAGAAAGTAGCCCCTTGTAGCAACTAGATAGCTTGATGTACCACCATATCTTCCACCCAAGTCTGCCATTATGTGCCCTTTCCCATATGTTATGATCGTATGTTTGAAGGTGGGCTTTCCAACCCCGAAGGTATGGCTTTCATTATGCAGTTTGGTATTTTTTTACTTACTTATCATGGCCACTTTTTGTCATGGATTAATGGGGAGCTTCAGAGGAAAGAATGGGCTTGGTCTGTACTCTTTCCCCTTGTCCAATTTCATGGTTAACCTTGTATCCTAGTCTTATGCGATATTGCCTATTGGCTGTGGGATTTACGAATGGCACTACCTGAGAAACCCCGATTTTGGTTGGATGGTCCCACTTCCCAACATCACATACATTACTCCCCTCCACTCATTATAACCACTTTTCACATGTTTCCCACCTAACTCCACATTTGTCCATTGGGTCCATAAGGAGTTATCCTCACTTCCCCTTGTCCACTCTCTTAGCCAGGCTTGGAACAATGCCCCAGAGATTGATGCAGCTAAAACAAAAGTAAAAATCATAATTTAGCCACTTACAATTGAAAATGTACAATAAAATTCAAAAGATGGTCATGACATAAAAATTTAGCACGTCTGCAAAATCTAAGCATGAGGTCTACCCTATCATTATGGCCATCACCCTAGTTCTTATGGCCCCTTATGTGAGCCTCATTCATCATTAAGGAACCCATTATTGTCTCAACCCCTAATGGGCGATGAGCTACCCAACCTTAAGGGGGTATCCACTACTATACCATTCACATCACGCTCTCATTGCCTAGAGCGTTGAGCAGTTATAAAAAGAAAAATAAATAAAAGGAATCCATATAAAGAAGGGTTGAGAAACAAAGGTTGGGGTAACTCATGTACCACAATTTTTCTCTCCTACACCTATACACCCAAGTGTGGGCTTCCCTCATTATAGCTATCCTTGTACCATGGCATGTGGCTTGGATCATTTCCTATTACCCCACTTCGTTCCATCACTATTTCACATGACACCTTCCATCTAAATGATGTACCATTGACTTGTCACTCCCTTAAAGGGTGAAACCAGCTAATAGGTTCTTTGAATAACCTAATTCTTGATCTTGGAAACACTTGTATATTATAAAGCCCATTATGGAAGGGCATGACACTATGCAGTGCGCACTTGGTTCCATGATTTATAAGCTCATTTTCTCAATTGCACTAATGAATTGTTGTACTGGAAGGCAAGGAGATGCATTGGATCTTATACAATATTATAGGTGGGTGTTCATCTTAGGGTTTGGTCTCCCTATATGGGATCCAATCTCTCTAGAGGGTCTTAATGGCATTTGCAGGATGAGCATTGAGAACCATGGGCCTCCACTATAGCAGAGAGTAGATAGTCAGGCCATGGGATCCTTGACACCACTTATTGCTTTCTTGTGTCCCACTTGTTCAACGATGATAATGCACCTAGACCACCTTGTCCAGCCAGCTACACACTTTGCAGTTGATCCAGGGCCCTATTGTTGGCTGACCCTCTATTTCGCACTTTTGAAAGCTCCTTTCTTTACTAGCATTTTGATGAATTTTGAATTCTCTGATCTTTATCACTTGCCTATGGGTTTTTTCGATCATGTTGGTTCTGGTCATATTTTTGCACATTCTTTGTTTTGACTGTTATGATTGACACTTTTGGGTTTTGGGCACATCTTTGCTACCTTTTGCGCTTAAGAAGACATTTTCATATTGGTCACGGGAAAGTGATGTGGCACCTTTGGTTACCACATCACCTTACATTTGGCATTTGGTTTCACTAGATGGTATTCCTTGTAGACAGCGTGGCACATCACTTCGCATTCCACGTCTAGTCATTTTGACTATTTGTCTCCTTCACTTGGCTTGACACCTACATTAATAATAAGGAGAACCATTAGTTAACCATATTATCCATTTTTATATAAATTTTTATATATATATTTTTTAATAAGTAAGGCACCATTAATTAATTTAACTTTAATAAATATATATTAGTTTAATTAATTGAATAATACTATAAATATAATAACCGTAAATAATTATTAATTATTGAAAATACCAAATACAATAATAAATAACATTATTGTAAATAATTTCATAAAATTATTTATAACATTTCAAATACTTAATTATAATAAATTAAATGTTATAATTGTAATTTATTAATTTAATCATTGTAATATATTGTCACATAATAAATCAACATTGTAAATACGTTTAATTCATATTGTAAACATATTAAACAGTATATATTTAAAAGGGAGAAAATTAGATGAGAAATTTCAAGTGAGAAAAAACAGATACCAGTGAGCCGCGAAGCTAGAAAAATCCACCAATTTAGAACTAGCCTGGTATTTTTTAGCAAATCATATTTCGATGGAGAAAACTAATATGCTAATTTTAATCAATTTGTTGCTGAATTTTAGGGCAAGAAATTATTTTGGTAAAGGGAATTCGAAGGCCTCTAGGGAGCAAGCCATATTTAAACAAAGTCCAGCTTCCGTAATCATTTAATTTGTGCTTTTGCACTATTGTATTGCACAGATGGTTTTGACTGTAGAGATAATAGAGGGTTTTGGCTCTGTTATAATGGCTTTGTACTTTTGAAAGTTGTTCTTTTAAGGGTCAGAGCTGCTCCAAGGATTGTGTATTTCAAATAGAATTTTGGTATTGGTGTAATAAAATTCTCATTCCAAGGATTTGTGTATTTCAAATAGAATTTTGGTATTGTTGTAATAAAATTCTCAAATATAGAATTATTGTTTTTACTATTAGAGTATTTATATATATATATATAATATATATATATATATATATTTATTTTGTTTTAAGTAGTATAATTTTTGTTGATATTAAACATTATTGTTTGCTCAATTGCGATATGCTATTGAAGCCTTGCAGGAGTTATTTCCATGTGATGAATGATAGCTATTTCTTATTCATTTGCAGGTGTATTTTTGAGTTCACTGGTATGAGTTAAAGTGAATTATTTCTTTTAATTAATACAAATTATATGATGAATTTTTCTTAATATGAATCGAGGCTTGTGAATTATTAAAATTTTTTAATAACTATTTATTAAAGTAGATTCGCTTGTATTAGTTAAAGTGAACTATTTCTTTTAATTAAAACAAATTATATGATGAGTTTTGCTTAATATGAGTCCAGGCTAGTGAGTGAAAAATCTTTAATAACTATTTATTAAAGTAGATTCGTTTACATAGTTGTTTTAATCTTTTGTGAATTTACAAACTATTTTGGAATTCATAATTGAATATTAACTCTGGATTTAATTACGAAAGTCTTTTCCCCTGTTTTACTTAATCTGCTTTCGGATTGGGAATATTAGTTTTAAATCTAAAATATAACTTTGCATAAAGTTCTTTTTCAATAGAGAAAAACATCTTGGTTCTCAATGGTGGGATTGAGCCCTTATATCAATCAACCTTCTTGATTGGTCTTAATCTTTATTCAAATCACTAAAAATCAATTATAAGAAATTGTATCATATCGTAAATAAGTTTGTGTATAAATTATCACTATTAACATTGACATTTTGTGACATTAATTTATAGAATTAATTTTAATCTTCAAATTAGAATTAGAATTATTGACCTTCTTTTCACATAGATTGATATTGTAATTTAATTATAATAAAAATATTAGTATACAATAGTATTAGAATTAAAATAGTTATACTATTAAATACATTTATGGTAAAACACTTAGAATAGGTAGATAGTTGTATTTACTTTATAGAGTTAAAGTGGGTATTTAATGTCAATAAATTATATCTTAGTAGTTCAGTGACAGAATAATTTAGTATTACATTTGTTTAATATTGTTTCTTAGATTTATATTAGCATAATAATATAGATCTATTGAATTAAGGCTTATGTTATCCATATCAAGTTTTTGAGATAGGGTTTTGGCGATAATCACATCAAAATTCATTTGTCGACGCGTTTCGAACCAACAAGTGGGTTCATCGTCATCTTGTCTTGACGATGAACCCACTTGCTGGTTCAAAATGTGTCGACAAATGAATTTAGATGTGATTATCGCCGAAAACCTGTCTCAAAAAATATAGATCTAATATAGCTAATAGAATATTACAAATTACATTCGATTTATAAATTAACATAACTTTATTTAGGTAATATTAACATAGACATAATTTATATTGAATTAGATTAATGACTAATATAACTTTAGTATTAGGATAACATTAACATAGTTCTACTTTAGGATTAACAACTAATATTAACCTAACTTAATATAGGGCTTATATTAATATTAATATTGAAAGAAGTATTAATACCTAATTATCATAGCATCATATAGGATTAACAATTAATATTAACTTAATATCATAGAGGTTAGTTAGGTTAGAGTAGGCTAGGTTAACTTTAAGGATGAACTTAGTTGTGGCTTGGTTGAGCCCTAGATCACCTTGGGGATCCCTTTCTTATATGAGCTCAGCAAGAGGGTTGATCTGATGTCTCTTCTCTATTGGAAACTAATGGGCATAACATAAGCCAACAAAGATAAAGAGAGGGTAACTTGACACAATTTAACCAGTTGGAACCACCATTCCAAATGGAAAAGGATCTGCTCGAAGGCCTCGACCGAGTGGTTTCCCCCCAATGTTGAGGGAGACATTTCAAGCCTTTAGTAGGCCTAGATGGGTTTTCTCCTCACTTAGGGAGACATGGGATGGCTTACATCATTGTTCCAAGCCTTACAGATGGAGCACTAGCTTGTCTGATTCATTTGGAGACCCATCAGGATGTTCTTTGTGTCCCCACAACCACTTGGGAGCACCACAAGTCATTTGATTGGAGAACGAGGGGTCTCCCACTTCATTGTTGTTATTGGAGCACTCCTATTCATTATAGCACATAAGGGACTTCATTTTGACTTCCAACTACCCTTCTAGCTAGTTTCCTATCATTTCGCCCCCCTTGAGAGGCTAACTATTCATGTTATGGAGCTATTTTGTGGGCTTGTGACCAAAATAAGGTTATTTGTCACATTATTTTATTATAGTGGTATCATTAGGCTAAATTAGGTCATTTTAACTCTTTAGAGGAGTTTATAAATATAAGATAGGTATTCTTTATCATTAATCATCACTTGGATTTGGGATATATCTTTCTAAATATTTCAAACCTGCAATTTATGGAATGATTTGGATGATTAAATGTATTTTGATGTGTGGAATATTTTCTCTATCTCTCATGGATCTTCTATTTGGCAAGTTTATGGATGGATATACTCTTTTTGTCATGTAAGTGCTCTTTTCATATGAATTTCATAATGTTTCACTTCTAATGTATGGAATTCTATGTCATGATTTTACTTGTGCCCTAAAATTAATGTGAAATTATGAAACACTTGTAATCTTCGCTCGTTGCATATGTTATTCATCTTGGTAAGAAGAACGAATTTCTGAGGGGTAGGTTGCACACCTTTTACATTGAAAATCCATTAAATATTGTATATCGAAGTATAAAAGTCTAAAGTTGTTGTGAAGTTGCATCCACAAAGAGCATAGTTGCTTCTTTAAGCCTCCTTGAATAGCAAAGTTCCTAAATCTTGATCATTTCAACTCTAATCTTCTGAATATCTAGGAATTGATCCTAGATCCTTGGTGATCACATTAAATTAAGGAAATATCGTTCTTCACCTCTTTTCTTCCTCTTTTCTTTTTCCTCTAAGGATAAGGATATTTTCTAGGGTTTGGTGTGAAATTTTAGGGAGGAGGAATTTTAGGATTCCATCCAGACAAGTTTATTCATTTGTGTCTCCTCTAGGCATCCTCTAGTTTTGAACGAATTCCTATGGTGGAATTTCAAATAAATGGATGCCCTAGATATCACACCAAGATAGAACCCTTGATGTTTCTTTGACTTGGGGATTTCTTGAAGGTTTGCACTTTGTAGTTCATCATTCAAAACCTTTTGTCTTAACTATAGGTGATCATTGAGTGAGCCTTTACTGCGGTATACATATCAACCCTTGGTCTCCTATAATATTTATATCAAGGGGTTTTTCATGGAAAGTCACCCTAGATTCTCCTAATGCTCACACTTTAATTGAATCTTTCCATTGAATGAGTCATCCTTGCCTCACTTTGAATCCTAGTATAAACACATCAATCACAAGTGAGGGATTTTAGCAGTTTTGATCTTATGAATTCATAATTATTGAATATTCCTAAGCCCGAGGTCATCCTTCATAGGTCTCTCTTGGGAAGCCTTTCAACTTATATCTAAGCATTTGAATCGTTAATTGAGCCTATCCTTTGAATGGGATTTGGAAATCATATCATACCTTTCCATTGATCCTATTATTCAAGTGATTTCCTCCATACCGAGACTCCTTTCATTAGTGAAAGTTCATAAAGAGTAGGGGACATTAACTAAGGAGATAGTGGGTCCTTGTCCCATTATTTCCATTTGGTCTAACAGTTGTCCATTAGGTACTCCTCCTAGGGCCCCTGCTAGATTAAGTGGTAACGGGACATACAAATTCACCCTCAACATTTAAATTTTGGTGAATTCTATTTTCAAACCCTTCCTTAGAAAATTTGTGCCAGTGTTTCTTGATGGCATACCAATCTACAACAAATATTGGGAAGAACATGTACAACATGTAGGCAGGTTCTTGACACTATTGGAAGAGAAACAACTATATGAAAAGTCTTCCAAGTTTTCCATTGAGGTTCAAGAAGTATAATATTTGGGTCATATTGTATAACATGATGGCGTTAAGGTGGATTCTATTAAAATCAAAGCTATGAGGGAATAGCCAACATCAAAATCTTGAAGAAACTTAAAGGATTATTAGGATTTATAGGATATTACCGCAAGTTAGTCAAGGATTATGGTCAAATAGTAGCAACTCTAATAAAATTATTGAAGAAGGGAGAATTTTTCCTAGACTAAAGAAGCGATCAAAGATTTTGAAGAAATTAAAGAGGTTATTTGTTCAACTCCTATCTTTGTGACACAATACTTCATAAAAATATTCATAATGGACAGTAATGTCTCAATCCATTGCATTGGTGCATTTTTTATGCAAGAAGGAAGGCCCCATGACTTTGAAAGTAAAAAAATTAAAGGAAAGAACTTACTCAAACCCATCTATGAAAAAAATATATTGGACATATTACATGTAGTGAAGAAATTGTTGGAAATAATACTGAGAGGGGGGGTGAATCAGTATTATCAAGTCAAATAATCCTTTTCAGCAAACAAATTGTATACACAACTTTAGTTAATTCAACCCGCGTATATACGCACTTATTCAGAAGTAAAACCGCGTATACAGAGCAAACTTTTAATTTACTTAAACTTTTAGATGATGATTGTTAATCTGAAATGCAGCATCAAATAACCAGTAACCATAGACAGTAAAATAGAGCAGAAAGACAATCACACACAAGAACACCAGATATAAGGTGGAACCCAATGTGGGTGAAAACCACCTGCTACAATTCGTCTCTATCTTTCTTTAATTAGAAACATATGTTTACAATGTATTGGTGCAGTCCTTTACCAGTACGCAGGCTGCAACCTGCAGAGAGCTACAAATCTCTCTCGTTTTCCAACTTCTCCTGGAAGGGAGCTACAACCCCCTTTAACTCTTGTACTAGCCAAGATACTGGTACGTAGGTGCTGACCTATAGAAGGCTACACCCTTCTCTTTCTTCCAGGGACCACGTTTCATCAATTTTCAGACTGGATCCATGAACATCAAACAATCATCAAGAATCAACCAATCTCCTTTTCACAAATTAGATCTGAATCAAGTAGATATTCTTCTTACAACTATACCCAAAAACACAGTACCAGAAACCATACACCAGAAAACAGAACCCAGAACACAATAGAAATAGTTGGAAGCAGCTAGATCACAACTTAGATTATATACGTTGTTTCAACAGCTTGAAACTAGCGTGCATACGCTTCTGTGTAGGGAAAAAACTGCGTATACGCTTCCTTAATTCATTGAAACTACGTGTATATGCGTCTTCGCCTTACTGAACCTGCGTACAGATCTTATGAAGGGTAATTCACTCTTTCAACTATTCAATCACTAATTAACCCAAATTTTTAGATAGATCAAGCAAGCGTCATATCTAGCAGATCAAAATCATACAAAGATACTATCATTCAAGCTTAAAGATTATGACCCATGAATAGAACTTATCCTCCTTTTGCGCTAGTGTTCCTTCTTCATTTATATCCAGATCTGCACCATTACCCATATACCAACTCTAGCACTTTATCAGATGTTCAATAATAATTCAGATTCCCATTTGCCACATGATCTCCTTCCTCTTTTATAGTCTTAGGCCTTCCTCAATACCATGGTCCAAAACCATAATATTTCAATACCATGAACCCAAAACTAGGGATCAACACATCTGTCGAGACGCCTTGGTCCGAAACATAGGTTCAAATTCCAAGGACTAACTACCATGGACCAAAAATATGATCCCCAACATATACGCACTTTTGTAATGTATAACACGCGTGTATACACGCCTTTGTCTAGATGAACCTGCGTATATGTATTTTTCTTCTTTCTAAGTGCCTGAAATGAGATCTGTTACCAAAGAGAGTTACCATCAAGGACAACACCTGTTCCATAGCTCCAACCCTGTGTCATAATTCCAACATGAATAGATGCGATGGGCACCTCTTGCGTTGCAATGACCTTTGTAGATATGCCTTCCCTTGTGCCTCAGCTAGGTTTTTCCAGTCATTAAACACCCAATTGAAAGTTCACACATGCCAGTAGTTGATTATGATGCAAAGAACAAGGAAGAGGGATTATTGTATTTAGAATTTTAAAAGTAAGTTTCTGGTGTTGCTCCACTACCAGCAGGCCTGGACTGTACCCCGATGGAATCACTTCAAGCAATCAAAAATGTTGCTCCACTACCAACAATCTTAGTCAATACCCTGGTGGATTCATTGCATTACCTCTCTGTGCAAGAAGCCTTTCTCGATCCTTTACCCTATATTTGGTTTCATTTTCTTTTACGTGTGTATTTGCACTTATTTTTGGGTGTTCATTGCGCCAAGGCGGATGAGGGATCCTGACTTATTTTACGAGCAAGATAGGTTGTTTCTTGTTTGACAGAAACTAAGAGATATCTTGATTTAGGTTTGCCCTCATGCCAAGTTTCCACATCTCATTTCTAGTCAGCAAGCAAAAATAACACAATTCATTGAAACAATCAAGACCATGTTAGGCACTAGGTTTAGGTTATGGGTATAGGTCATTCAAACATATTAGGTTTCCCCATGAGCAATTTGTTCTTATTTTCCCTGTTAATAAATTAGAATCATAGGTGAGATATTTAGGATGAAAATTTGATGACTGGCTCTAAGAGAGGGTACCCATTGGCATAACCATCACAACTTCACACAATCATCAGGCTAGGGTTTTAGTTCTAGGGCTGGGTGATCAGGAAACTCTGCTAGGGTTTACAAACTAGTGTGAAGAGGTCGAAGCAATGCACTTGGAGTAAGAGAAAAAGGTGTGAGAAATCTATTCATGGAAACATAGGTTTGAAATCTTCAGGTTCATGAAGGCTCATGCAGCGGCATGCAACATAGGTGAAACCTCCAGGCTAGGTCAAAGGTGAGTGTGTGCCAACTGAGAAGGAAAGTGAATGATGCAATGTGATGCTATGCATAGAAGAGATCAACCAATTGCAATTAAAGGACCAATGAAAATGCATATGAAGAGATTTCATGAATGCCATTCAACAACAAACCAATACAAGGACATGAGTGCAAAAGAAACAAGAAGGGAATTAACTACCAAGAATAGAGGAAATGAAGCATGACAAATATATATCATAAAGCAAACCCTAATAAGCGAACTAATAATAAAAACTAAAACCTAACTAATCTAAAACCCTAAATCCTAATTTAACCAAAGCATAGGTTAGGTTATGTGAAATCGAACTTCCAATGCAACCACCACAACAATTCCCAGCCTACAAAAACAAAGATGACATCCATTAGAATGTGTGGAAAGAGCTGTGCAAAACATAACATGCTTACTTATAAAGAACGCACAATAGAAAAAACATCTCGTCCATCTATAGGGAAATGTGTCATAGAAGACATTTCAAGGAGAACTGCAACCCAATATTGGTAAACCGAACCGCAAGCATGAAATTTATAGTCATCCAGCCATAGCATACATCCATTTATGCTTAACTCTAAATCAAATGCAAGGAAAGATGTTGTTGGCTAGTAAAGGAATCTTCCAGATTGATATGCTCAACAAACTTATCATGATGAAGAGGATGAACAACTTGATAGCCTTGAAAAGATGGGCCTCTATCAGGTGTAACTGGGATCCTTGAGGATTCAAACATAGAAACCCTAATTTTAGAAGCCCTAGTTTGAAATTGCTGATAGACTTCGTCAAGGACGTGAGGAACTGCCATAACCACCAGCGGAAGTTGAAGTGCCTCATCATCCTAGTCAATCTCTAAACCTTCAAATGACACAACATCATATATTTGTAGCTTCATAAGGTTGGTATATGAGTGCATATGGTTATTTTTGGTTGTGATTGGATAATTATCAGTGGAAATATTTTGGATTGTATCCATTGTCTAAATATTGATAGATTGGTAGCTTGACAAATGAGATTCTTTCGATTTCAGAGAATGGATTGAATCAACTGCTAGAATTTTAGGCAAAGGGGAGATCAGGTAGTTGGCACCCTCCCATATAGGATATTGTAAGGTATCATTTGATGTTGTATGTTGACAGACTGTATTGGCTAGGAGACAATAAAAAAGATTCGAGACAACGGCCATAGCACTTCCTTCAGCAAACAAATTAGGATATAGAGGTTGATGCACATCAGTTGAAAGGTGATGGAAATATTTTCCCAAGAGACATTTCTCAAATTAGAGGGTTTCCAATATGACATCGCATCTGGCGAGAAAATGTTGTGAGGAGTGTGATGTGCAGAAACCATAATTTCAGAAACCCTAATTCGACTTGGTTCAAGGGTCTCATAAGGAACGTGAGAACCTGACATAACCATCAGTGGAAGCTAAAGTGTCTCAACTTCTTGATGAGTCCCGAAACATTCGAAAGGTGGGTCATCAAACTCTGGGGGATTCATAGGATCAACAACCAGATAAGTAGGAAAATCACCAGAGGCGTCAATGAATATATTTTCAGAAAAATGAGAATTGTTGAAAAAGGGATCAACGAGAGACCCATCTTGAGCTGGCCAAGATGTTTGGCTATCTTCTTCACCTATTAAAAAATGTGAGTGGTAAAGATCAGGCATAAGGGGTTCAACATCTACATCCCTTGATCGTGAAAAATCACCCCCATGTACATGATTGCAATCAATGCGAGCAAGATAAAGGTGTGGATGATCTGAAGGAATCGCCAGTTTGGTAGACCCATGGACTAAATCAGGGTAGAATGGATGCACATGGTTAGATGGAGGAGCACCGATTGAACCTGGACTCACATCCTGCCCATTTGTGTTCGCCAAAGAGAAAGACGGATTTATAGGCTTAATATGTTCCGTGGATTTGATAAGATAGTCAACATTACTTGAGACAAGACCAAAGCCATCATGCATAGGTGAATGAGATCCTGGGCTATAGTTTGACGTATGTTGAAAGGACTTGATAAGAAGAGATGCTATGTGATTTTCAGATTCAAGACCAAAAGAATGTATGAGAGATTTAGAGGTGAGACCATCAGATTTGTTTCCCAGAAAACACCGTTCATCATTTGAACCATTAATGGTCACGATATTATTATGTAACAATTCAAGAGGAGGATGAGAAATCCCACAAATGATAATCTCCTCCTAAAGGTTTTGAGGTTGTTTTGGATTCAAACAGATCGGAAAAAGAAAATTACGGGTAGAATATGGACACTTTGTAATCTGAAAATTATGACGATACTCACGTGAAACTGGGCTTGTTTCTAATTGAAAATGTTGTAAAGAAACGAGAACCAATCGTTGAAAATTTATATTCAAATACACCCAATCGGCATCACTTAGGAAATTCAAAGCAAAGATGCACATATTTGAAAGAAAACTCCTCTAAAGATTCCTTAGGTATCATCCTAAGCTCATTTATCCTCTCTAACACATCTTGAAAATTGTACTTGTCAAATTCTTGTTGGAGCTTAGCAATGAGTTGCTCGAACGAATGAATGAATGCCACTGGCAATGTGTGGCATCATTGTTTGGCATGACCTTCAAGGGTGAGGGAGAAAACACACAAGTGAACTCTTCATTGTCGATCTCAAATGATTCAAAAAACTTGATGGAATTAGAAATGTGCTCGATTAAAGGTTTTCCATCCTCACCATAAAACTCTAACTGAGACAAGGGATGGAGTTGCTACTGGGGGGATGGAAAATTGAAAAATAGACAAACCAAATAAACACCCTGGGAGCAAGATTCTGGTTGGAGTCATTAACAAATATGAGACTAAATTGTAGGCTCCAAGGGCTAAACTTATCATTTGGCACTCCTTCTAGCACCAATTTGTTGATGGGCCAAAATGTACCACCAATGTCTAAGGGGTCTCCCCGGTGTAAAGTGCCAATTATACTTCACAACATTTGGAATAGGAGCCCCATATGGTATGTGGGCCCGACTTCCACCATGATTGTTTTCTTTTCTTGGTTATCAAATGAGAAGGTGCCAGAGTGGGGCAAGAATGAAGTGCTTGGGCAGCGAAATAAAATCAGACCAAGATTGACAAACTGTAGAAAGAGGTTTAAACAAGTCACAACAATGATAAGAGGAGATAAATGATGAGGGTATTAGTGAGCTAAAACCCCATCAGAAATAATAAACAGGAACATGCGGGAGGTTAATCACGAAGTAGTTTACAATAGGTCACCGACATGGCAAGGAATAAGTAAACACAGGTTCTAAAGTGAAACATACTTGCGACCACTATGTATCAGTACATAACATCTCACGTATATGAAAGCACACATACAAATATGGTGAGGTACTAGACAACTAATACAACCACCATGAGTAATCATGGGAATCAATGCAAAAGGTAAGAGGAAACATCTTATTAACATTGTTGCAACTTCAAATACATATCAACCAACTCGTTAATACCTAGTAGTGGAACATGGAATGCTCATACCGTTGCCCGGTGATGAAACCCTAGCCCTACTGCAAACCCACTCTTCTCTACTACCAAGAGCTAAGTGGCCTTATGTTTCAAGCATTAATAAACTATCTATATTGGCCTCAACTCAAGTGCTAAGTAAAAACCCCCCTTTGGCAGTGAGGGATGAGGGAACATTTATAGAGGTCAGGTGACCTTTTGCCTACTGTGACCTTTGGCCTTCCCTCAGGCCCTTTCAGCTACCTTATGCCTCTTGGGCTTCCTCACTACTCTCTCATGCCTATTGCCTAGTACATGCTTCATTATTCTTATCTTAACTGCTGGCATCATAGGAGAACATTTACATTATGATAAAAATAAGAAGAATATGTAGAGGGTTCTTGTAGACCCTAGAATGATTATCACCAAGGCAATTTCCAGAGTACAAGACCAAATTGTGTGGTTCCTTAGCTGCATGAAATTCCATTTTGGTTGCCATTGTGTCTCGATCAACCATGCTAAGCCAACTTATTTATTGGTCAGACATCCTAGCTGCAAGTCTTCCCATAAGTAACCCTAGATCTCTCCTCATAGGTCGGAATCCTTTCCCTCCTGTACCATGTAAGGTAGTAACCATAGTTAAACATGACGATAGTTGGAGAACCACACCATAAATGTAGCAATAGATAAATAAATAGCAATAATCATGAAAATCGAAAACAAATTTGGACCCCTGGATAGTCCTATCCTGTGCTACAGTGCAGTCAATTAATGTGATCTTTATGGGGTGCCTGGGCTCCAAAATGTTTACAATAATTCCTGAAAGGACTACCCATATCTCTCCTTTCTCTAATCAATCATCAAGAGGTGTTTTAGGGTGAAGGACCCAGAGCATTTGATATCCTCTATAAATGAAATGCAATGCTAAGAGGCATATAACTTCCCAAGCTTCAAGATCCAACACTCTAATGCATGTGTCAAACTCCCTGGAATTTGATGTTGGATGACTATGGAAGTTTATTCTCAATGCTATATATGTTCATCCACAATCCAAATATTACAGTAGTTAATGGGAATGTCATCTCATAGGAAAAACTGGTAATGTAGGTTGTTGCATCTTCTCATCATTATTTTAAGGGAAACAATGCATAATGCAACATCTCGAAATGGTTTGAGAACACCTTATTCAAATCAAATCACGTCATCTTCATGACCCATGCATGGATCCTACAGCATCATAGTTGTTAAATCAATCACATTTGGAAATGTGACTTGAAGCAGTTTGACAACCTCATGATGTGTTGAAAAAATGTGATCTTTGGGAGGAAAGTTGATCTATGAGGTAGTTTGCAACTTCTAGAAGGTCACGAAGTTGCGCTATAACATAGTCACATTCTTTGGCTACCTTCCCTAAGATATAAGAGTGTGATGATACGACCTCAGTGGAATTGCGGCTCATTGGAGGTAACAGGGTCGCAACGTAATGCAGGTCACATTTCTGGTTGCCTTCTTGAGGTCTTTGAGTGCAACTTAGTGACCATTAGTCACGCAGTCACATCTGGAGTGAAGTCACACTTATGACTAAGAGAATCAACATGGTCACATGTCACATTTATAACTTCATCTCTAAGCATCGACTCTTGCAACTTCACGACTTTCCTAGCTACTACGATGGTCAAGCCAAAGTCTCAACCTCAATTCTAAAAGCTAATCCATGTTATGTTTAAGTCAAAACAGCTTGACAGTTTGAAAGCGTGTGAAGTCTTTAAAGTTTAAGAGCTTCATCTCTAGGATGGCCCGTTGACAATAAGATGAGGTCTCAATGAGCTATGAATGCATTATACATGCCTCCAAACCATAATAGTTGGCTATTACCAATCTTATTAAATTTGTGAAACGGACCCAGTTCCATTTTCTGGGCTAATGTAACCATCTTAACAATGCTTTCTTGGTCGAAAATAGAGATGTGGTACACCCAATTCCCTCCTTCTCCGTGACAGGTTTGATTGGGATGTGTCATGCTGGCCTCGTCTTGATAACATTGGGTCCTACCAGGTAGGCCTACACTTCCTCATGCTCATACTCTCAAGGGTTTGCCAATGAAACGACAGTAACTATTTACTAAGGAAGGCATCTAATTTGTATTTATGAGTATCCCTCGATGCATAAATGAGGTAATCAGCCCTAGATAAACCATGCGACTAACTCACTCAAGCAAAGCAAGGCTACCGCTATATACGCAAGCAAGGCCTTGAAGTTCTGAAGTCATTCAATGTTGTGTTACAGTTTAACCATGATCATCTAAACATTGATTACATCGTGCCCATTATTGATTGTCCTTGGCGGCTTGATATTCTTTTGAGGAGTCAAACATGGTGGTCAAACAATAAAAAAGAACCTCTTCAACGCGGTGCCTGAAATTTTTCCTTCTAAAAGTATGGTTTTAGATCAATGCATAATTTGGGCCACCCGTCGTTAATTACATCACCAAAAATTCTTGACAATCTTGAGTGTGATGCATATCTGTGTGTTTTTTTTATTGAGAGGAAGTTTACAATTACCCCATGACTAGCGTTGTCCTAACTCTTTGTCATAATGATTAGGTTGTAGAGAAAATGGTGGTGGTACAGTTGTTTCAACATATATCTATACAACAACCACCATTATGCTTGATATATGTATGTATATTAACTAAAATAGTCTTCCCTGCTTATGTTCCCTCCTTGTCAAAACCCTTCAAGCCAGTATTTGAGATTAGTTTTGTGGAAAACGGTTGCCTTGTTGGACATGTGCCCAAGCCACCTCCCCTTGATCCTTGCAGAGAAAGTGAAACAAACCAATTACTTTACCCAAACAACATACACATGTATATATTTTCACATGGAAGCATGGAACTTAATAAAAATAACTGAAATAACTCATTAAAGGAACATGCATCCCAAGTATCCAAATTAAGGTGCCATACCTTGTATGATTGAGTGAATTATGCTTTCATTTGGAAATCAATTCAACATTCAAGAATCTTGATGGGCTTCTTAATTATAAGTGGTCATGGTATTATATGATGCCCAAGGTAATTTCCAGCTCGTAGGATAAACACCTAGAAATATCTTGTTAATACAAATGTGAGAGTGAGGACTGATTCAAAACAGGGCTGGACCTTTAATCACATATTTAAAGGTTATAAGGATGTAAGGGAAAGATATAATTCCCATAGACCCTAACACATATGTTGAGGTGAAGGATTTGCCAAGGGCCTAAGGAAAATGTGATTTTGTGACTCCTACGTTGATGCCATGTAACGCTGATGGAAGTGCACTCCTAGAGGCATGCGGATATGGTGACAACAAGGAGGAGATCACTCTTCTAAAAATCTAGGATTTCTCCTAAACCATAGGATTGTCACTCTTGTGGAAAGCCACCTTGAACACATGCTTTTTCAAATATAGGACACCCATTGATCACGATGTGTATCATGCGAAGATGAGTTTTAAAATCA
This sequence comes from Pinus taeda, assembly GCA_000404065.3. Lineage (NCBI taxonomy): Eukaryota > Viridiplantae > Streptophyta > Pinopsida > Pinales > Pinaceae > Pinus > Pinus taeda. Next base: position 41,970 of record APFE030724021.1, read on the forward strand.
TGAGACTCTTAATGCATCGAATTAACGCATCGAATGAAGTCGTTGAGCTTTGAAACCCTAATATGATTATGAGGCCTATCTGAGATAAAACATGATGCGGGAATGCGATGCATGAAACATGAGTGGTCGCACCAAAGGGGTTGGATAGGTAAATCCGTTGGGAGAGAAATTGGTTGGGGTCTTATCAAAACCCCAGAAGCTCGGGGTGAATTGTGGGGGTACCCAAAATTTTTGAATATGCCCAAAAATTTGGGTGGTGTTGTAGTGGCTACAATAGGTTTATACCTCACACCATAACCATAATGAATTAGGTTTATAATAGTGTTGGGTCCCATTGAGCATGGAAATAATAGCACTAAGTGACATGGAGAAAATATACAAGGCTAATTTTTCCCTATGGGAAGCAAAATTAAAGGATATAAAATTTTTGAAAGATCGATATTTCCCAATTGAGGGAGTAGCAAAGACACCCTCACTAATGATAGATGAAGATTATATCAAGATATATAGAAAGGTCATTTTTGAAATTTGTCATTTTTTAGCAAATAATTTCTAGTTTAATGTGGTTAGAAAGAAGAAAAAATCATATCTATGGCAATAGGTACATGATCTATATGAGAAAAACATAGCATTGAATAAGATTTTTCATAATGAATAAATTATACAACCTCAAGATGGAGTGTGATTTAGTAGAACAACAGTTAAATTAATTTGACATAATTACCATCCAACTCAGCTTTGTTAAAATAATTTTGTATGATGATATTAGATCCATCTTAATAATGTGCTCCATGCTGGATAGCTAAGAGAATTTGATTCTAGCTATGAGCACTTCAACAACTATATGAACCCTAGCTATCCAACATGCAGCACATTAGTAAGATGGCTCTAATCTCATCATCCAAAATGATGATATTAGAAACCTTCAATGGCTACAATAACCTTAAAGTTAAATTATTTTAGTAACAACTTAATGAATGAGGAGATTTGATGTAAATCAGTTATAGAAAACCAGGGAGGAGAATTTTTAATCTATTTTACCATGGTAAGAAAAACTAAATAAAACCATCAATGCCATTCAAGGTCAAGAGGTAGAACAAAATTGAAAAGAGGAAGGATTATTATTATCACTATTTAAAACTAGGACCCATGAAAATAGAGTGTGGAGTCTGGAAGCGAGAACAAAAGGATACAAAATTTGCCAACACAAAAAAAATCAGCCAATAAATATGAAGGTGATACCATTTGTCATAGTTTAAGATGGTGAGGATTTATTTAATGTTTAAATGAAATATGTATGTTTATATAAATCTACTTGCAGTGTTGATTGGATTATTGACTTTAGGGCATCTCATTATGTAACCCTAAAAAAATAAATTATTTTACATATAATCCTAGCGATTATGGTAAAGTGAAGTTGAGAAGCAATCACTTTTGCAAAAAAAAATTGGAGTGGGAGATGTTCATATCAAGACAAAGGATGGAAATGTTGTCTTACTAAAATAGGTTAGAGATGTTCTATATATGTTCATGATTATTACCTCTACAGGATGATTGGATGACGAAGGATACTTCACAAGTTTTGGAAAAGTTGGCTAGAAAATTAGTAAAGGGGCACTACTCATGGCCAAAGGAGCCAAAACAAGAATGTTGTGTAAATTAAGAGCAATACAAAAAAAATTAGATGTGACTATTTTTGTAAAAGAAGAAATTTCTATAGATTTGTGGCATAAGAACTTAGGTCACATGAATGAAAAGGGCCTTAAAAATTTTGTAGATAAAAATATTCTTCCAATTTTGAAATCTTATAATTTTTACTTTTGTGAGAATTTCATATATGGTAGAAAATGAATGGTTTCATTTAGAAGTGGCCATGAACCAAAAACATATTTGTTATAAATAATATATTTTGATGATCCAGGTTGTACAAAGAATGAAATGAAAGGAAGGAAAGAAAATGAAGCACATACATATAGAAATATAACAAAGAGCATAGTAATATAATGAAAACCCAACTTATATTAATAAATAAAGTAGCAAAATAATGTAGAACACAAACTTACTAGAATGGTGGTATTTATCTCTAAAGAGACAGAGAGATGGTGGTTACACACATTCATAAAATTTATTAAAATATGTCAAAAGAATGGAATTTTAATATAAAAAAGAACCATAGAGGTTCAAAACCCTAACCCTAGAATACGAAGTACCAAAAGGTTTGCAAGCCTCAAGGTGGTTACTTGGTACATTAAATTCCTAGGGTTGTAACTTTTGCATACAATCTCTATTTGTGGCATATAGTAGCTCATTGTAAATAATTTTCTAAGGACTACAAAACTTCATTATGGCTAGAGCATGCCATGGCAATCCTTGGCCCCCAAAATTTCTAAAAACCATTGTTTAGTTACTTAAAATAGCCCAAAATTTTGGGACCCAAAAAAACTACAACAAACCCTTGTGACTAGCTCCCATTTTTGCTGCATGTTTTCTTCCAATGATTGTTTTAGTGTAAATTTCTCCATGTTTTTGAAAAAATCGACATTATTTATCGTGATGGTACTATTTTTGGTGTTGCTTTCACCAACCAAAACATTTAGGTGCTAATTTAGGTAATAATAGCTTTGTAAATAACATCAGAAACATCAACGGAAATAGCTTTGGAAATTGCATTGTAAATAATGTCAGCATTAGCACCATCAATTTCCCTAGAAATAATGCCATTGATAGCACCAGATTTAGCTCCGTTTTTTGCACCTAAATTACTTCCTTGGTTAGATCCATTTTTAGTCCCGGATTTAGCGCTAGATGTGCTTAAATATTTAATTAACTAAGGTGTTGGGCGTTAAGTGGATAGGGGCGTTGACGATTATGGGATTTAGGGTTCATGTGTTATATGGAAAATTTACTTCTGAAGACAGAAATGAACTCCCTAGATCTAGTGGTTTGATCTAGAACAATAGAGGGAAACAATATCAATGTTTTCCTTAGAGAGATTAGAATATAGAAAAGAGGCCAACCTGGAATTTGTAGTAAGTCCTCTTGTTCTCTTTTCTTATAATCTCCAACTCCATCTCCACACATTATAAATTGAACTTGCAACAATTACTAAAACAAGCAGTGGAACTACAATATCCACATAACATAATGCAATATATGTAATCAATGAGTCAGCATGACATTTAAATACATAAGAGTAAATGTGACACGAGTATAGGAAAACAAAGTTTTTTTTTTATTAATAAATAAAGGAGAGAGTTACAAAATTATATAGAAGTTGACTTTGTATATGTGTCCCCGATTGTCTTGTCTTTCCTTTCCAAAAACAAAACCTTCACACTCAACCCTAATGCATAAATGGATGATGACTCCTTAATCTCAAAGTAGCAGCATGATGGCACTAGTAATCTCCAAAAGCTAACCCAGACTCCATGGGAGGCAGTAAATTTATAGGGTAAACATGGTAGTTTAGGATTTAGCAATCTAGGATTAAGATCCACATATGAGGGAGGATAAGGTATGGGGATAAGAGATAAGACCAATAAGGTAGGATCATATAGGAATTGTTGGGTTGTGTTATCTTCTTTCCACGACTAATCTACGTAGTGTACCGCGGGGGTTAGAGGGGGGGCAGAGCCCCCCCTTCGTTGTGCCGATTGCGTAGCGGGGGGGTCACAAGGGGGCCGGCAGCCCCCCCTGTCCGGGGGGTTTGAGGGGGGCGGGTAGGCCCCCTCTATGGGGTTCGAGGCAGCGCCTCAAGAAAATTTTTTTTGGACCCTATATTAGGTTGGGCGAACCTACCTATGTTTTTCGGTCCATGGTTTTGGACGCGATGGTTTTCGGTCCATGGTATTGGATGCTTCGGCATGTATAAATAT
>APFE030724026.1:0-14289 GCA_000404065.3 Pinus taeda
TTTCCTTGTCAAGAGTGTTTTCTGTGTTTTCTTTTTGAATGTCAGCATTATGATGAATGACAGCTTGTGGTATGTCTGCTTTGGGAAGATTTTTAGGAATGCTGCTCCCCTCTTCTTTTGAGGAAGAAGGAGGCAGAGGCTAGTCAATAGAAGGCTGCACGTCTGTCATGTCCTCTACAGTTACTTGATGCAGGTTTGGGACAGTCGTATCAGCTGGTTCTGTTATGATCACCTTGCCTTTAATTTTGTTGGGTTGTTTTCTCTTTTTTGTTCTGCTAGGTGTAGGGACATCAATGGTCCTTTTTCTAAACTTATATTGTTTGTGCACCTCATATACAACAATATCATAACCTTGTTTAAAATCAAAAGACTCACCAGACTTAGTCTGAAATTGATTCACATCTTGGTAGTCCTGGTCTTCTTGAGTCAGAAAAATTTGTTGCTCATTTTTTGAATCTATCAAGTTCATGTGAGTCTCCTCTGTTGGCTCACTAGATGTGGATTCTTCCGCATAGTTTTCTTGGAAAGGAGGCCTAATATCATGGTCGGGACTGGCCCTTCCAGGGTTTGGGTTTTGAGTTTTTCTGAAATTTGGGTTCCTTATGGCATTGGGTTGTTTTCTTTCCCATGATGTTTTCCTCTCAACATTTTCTACTCTGCCTCCCAACCTATGGATGCCATTGATGATAGCATCTAGCTTCTGGTCGAAGGCTGAGGGTTCTTCCTTGAAGGTGGTTCTTCTCTCAGTTCTGGCTCTGATTCTTTTGGCAATTAGATTTGCCTCCACACTAACAGCAACGTTTTGCATTTCTGAAAGGCTTTGAGGGGATCTTTCCCTTAACTGATGGGCCATTTTAGCATCAAAACCATCAAGGAATTTGTACAAAGCAAGATCAGGTGGAGGTCTCAAGTTCTGGGGTATTGCATTATAAACATTGTTAAATCTTGCACAATAGTCCAAGATAGTCTCCTGAGGGCCTCTTTTGATGTTGTCATACTCAGATAGTATATGCATGGGGTCTTTCTTTTTCTTCCATCTGTTGATAAACGACTGGTATAAGGCTTCTGGGTCACCTACGGAATTGGTTGGGAGTGCTCTAAACCAAGTCCTAACGTCGCCGGTTAGACTTTGAACAAAAATTTTCATTCTCACGCTATGATCGTCAATCTCATAGCTCTCAAAGTAGTCCTGCATTTTATTTGTATGCTGAAGGGTTGTGCAGGCACTTGTGCCATCAAAATATGTTATTTTTGTCTGGTAATCTTGAGGCATAGCCCCGGGATTAGCAGGTAGGTGTAAAGGTTCATATCTGTTGGCCATGTTCACAGGGATAAGTGGAAAAACTGGGGCAACTGGGATAACAGGAACAACCGGGGTAATAGGAGTAGCAGTGGTAGTATGAGTGAAGGATAGAGGTGTAGAAGAGCTGGCCGGAGAAGTGGATGATGAACAAGGGGAAGTTGGGGTTGAACGAAATATAACTTTGACAGGGGTCGGAACACAGCTTGGCTGAACTGTTTCTGGACTAGAAGCAGTAAAGTCTTCCTGTTTCTCTCGTTTCCTAAGGGTCTTAAAGATTAGATTTGAATTTTCAAAAACAACTGGGGGATTTGGATCAGGATTTGATCTTGTATGACGCGTTTGCTTTGTAGGAGCCAACTTCTAACCTGTTTTTTGGAAATTTTTCTAACAATACAGGTTAAACAGAAACTCTTAAAGGTCAGTTTCTTCCTCTGAGGAGCTTTAGACTGGTTTCATGAGATTATCTGAGGAAGTCCCCAGTGGAGTCGCCATTATATTATCACTTAGGTTGTCCCTAAGCTCCTGAAGGGATACGACCGAGGTAACCACAAACCAATCTTAGGATTGCAGGTTCTAGCCCACCTGCAATTAGAGAGGGCTCTCTCTTAATGATTTAGCTTTGTTGATGATGATTTTAGGCTAGCTATTGTGTTCAGTGGGTTTTGTTTAAGTTTGGATGGAGTTTGAATGGAAGAAAGTTGCATTCAAGCAGAGAGGCAAGGGATAGTGTGATAAGTTTCAAACCATTGGGCATGGAGTTGTGGATTAAGGCTTGCTGTTGCGTTTTCTTGGTCACAAGAGGATTATAGAGTAGGATAGCTACACATGAAACAATACCAATTGCTGAAAAGATGGGATGAAAGTCAGAGATGAAAGGCAATTAAGAATCTTTCATCAGCTAACAGAGAAGGGAAGTGAATGAATGGTTATCTAGGAGCAGTTAAGAATTCCTAAATAACATTCATATGTGAAAGAAATAGTGTAAACATGATCATTTAAGTATGCATATTCATAACTATTCCTGATGAAACATGTAGAAATCACAGAAATTGAGCATAGGGTGCTGCCAAGCAAATCCTAAACTATTCTTCCTTTCTGTAATTTTAGATGGTGGAACATAGATGATAAAACAAACAAAAAAACTAAACAGAGTTAAGGAACACTTATTAAACCAAGTAGAAGCACATGAATTCCACAATCACTCTTCAGCCAATTAAACATAGTGCACAGTTCATTCTCCGAGCTCTCAAGCAATCTTTGATTATAGAAATTATCACATATACAGTGCGAGTCTCTGCTCGAGCAGAACATCAAACCGACAAAGACCAACCCTCTTTACATTTTCAGGGTGGTATATATAGGTAAAATATCTAAAAGTATTTATTACAACTGACCTAAACAGGTCGGTGGGAAAGCTTTTAAACCTAAATTTGCGCGGGAATTAAATGCAAGAAAATATCCTTTAGGCTACGTCAGAGGCAGATGGATCAAAATGAATTAATATGGTGTCTTTGGTGACCTGGTGCAGTGGTTCTGTAATAACTGTGCTTTGAGTTCTGGTCCACTGATCTTATGTGAGTTCTAATGTGCAGTCGTTTATGTTGGTGAGCTTTGAATGGTTCCTTAATTGCTTCTTGACTTTCAAGGTTTTCTTTTAATGTTTCATTCACCTTGAGCCCTGAGAAAATATTCATTGATATACTTCGCCGCAACACTGATACTCTTTGACATTGTTTTTGGCTTCACATATGCTCTGATAGTCTTCAATGTCTAAACCGGGTCTCTCTCTGTCTTCTGATACGTTAACATTTGCAAAATTAGGCCTTTTCTGCGCTTTTCGGCGCAAATATGGTTGAGGAATCAAAAGATTCCCTAAATATTCCCTAATATGGCCCATTTCCCGTAGTGATGCGCGATTAGCGCTAATCGCGCATCTAAAACTGCCTTAGAATTTCGATCTGGGGCTCCGAAGCTTAGATTTTTCACTTGCGCATTTTTTCAGCTGCTGACACCAGCATGACATCAGTGGTACGGCGGATGACGTCAGTAGTGGGACCCCCTTGTATGGATGTGACGTTATCATGATGACGTCAGCATGATGACGTGGCAGTACGGCAGGGTGATGATGTGGTAGTATGGTGGCAGGAGGCCGACGCAGGCCAAAAGGGGTGAGGTGGAGGCGATGTGGTAGGGTGATGCGGCAGGATGACATGGCACCCACGTCACGCAAGGGGAGAGCCGTAAGCGGTTGGCGTTGGACCGCTTTTGGTATGGAGGTAGTATTTGTCAGGGACGGCCCGATGCAATGGGATGCCGCCAGCTGTCCCGGTGTACGACGGTGAAACCGTCGGCCATCGGGTGCTAACTAACCATCACAAAAGGGCGCCCGATATGTATGAGGGCCGTCGAATCTGGAAGGGTTGATCCGACGGTGGACGGGAGGAGAAGATGCACGGGTTTTAATAAAAATGCGTGCGTGATAAACTTTAATATTTTCGGTCGCGGGTGGGTTTAGACTTTAGGGTAATGATTAATATGTTTCGGCGCTTTGGTTATTTATTAATCAAACATTAATAAATCCCAAAAATGCAATGCGCGGGGGTTGGTTAATGCATTTGGAGGGGGTTTTTTGTGTTTTGGAAGGAGTCCAAACACCTCGGAGGGGAAAATTATGTAGAGATGAGGGTTCTTACTAAGGTCCAGGTGAACTTAGTAATTCCCAAGGGGATATTTATGGTTATGTTTCAACCAGAGGGAGGGGATATTTACATAGGGGAATTATTAACATAGTTTTAGTAGGGGGAAGGGAAATGGATAGGGATTTACATAGTAATGTCAGGAGTTAATATGAATATGAAAAGAAAGCGCTAAGTCTCAGATAACTTAGACTTTAAAGGGGAGATAGACTTTTGTAGAAAAAGTATGGACCCTCCTTGAGTAAAGCAGATCTTTACCAAGGCAAATGATATGGAAAATGATGAAACCAAGAGATATCAAGCAAATCTTGACCTCTTTAGGGGAAGTTAGTAAATGATTTAGGGAAGAGGAAGAAAGGGAAGTTAGTCATGCCTCACTTGAGCTCCTCCATACGGTTTCTTGCCTTGAAATATTGATTGAATAGATATAACATTTGAAAACAAAAAACTGATCACAATCATTGATTCTGCAACCACCAAACTACCTACCCAGCCTACTTACCTAGCATTTTTTCTTCTTTTGGTTTGGGTGCACATAGACTTGCAGACCCAGCTTTTCAACTTTTTCTTTTGCACTGTCCTCCTATCTATATCTACACTTATTTCTTCCAGGGGCTCAGATTAGGCTTTTGAGAACCCTTGTCTCTCTACCTATCTAAGAATCTGCCAAGATTAAGCTGTTTGGACAGATTATTCATTCTCTATATTCTAAAACAGGAAATTGAAACCTAGGGAGACCAAGATTAAGCTGTTTGGACCTCCCTTTAGCTGGAAATTTGACAAAAATGGAATAACTCTTCAAAAATTGGGAAACAACAGTTGAACTTAGACTAGCACACTTTCATGGCCTCCTTCTTTGGTGTTTGTTAACAAATATGGAGCATTGCATCATGCAAAGTATGACATATTTGGCCTGTAAAAATGTCAATCATGAAATATGAGTAACCTGCTGCAGCAAGAGGCTAACAGCACCAACATTCCATTTTATGGTGGAGTCTTTTTTCAGCATATTGTTTAGTGATCTAATTAACTCTGGTAGATTAGATATAAATCTTCTAAGAAAATTGATTTTTCCTAAGAAAGCTTGTAATTCTCTAATGTTCCTGGGGTGTCTTATTTGTAAGATGACTTCTATTCTTGCAAGGTCTATTCTTATACCATCTTTTGAAATTATGTGATCTAACAACTTTCCTTCCTCTAACCCAAACAAGGACCTTTTGGGGTTCAAGGAGATTCCAAACTTCCTGCATTTAATAAAAACTTTCCTTAGATGATCCAAATGTTGATTGCCAGACTTTGAAAATACAATAATATCATCTAGATATATCACAAGGAAATCATGAATTTCTTTAGCAAAGGTTATATCCATAGCCCTCTGGAAAGTGGCTCCTGCATTCATTAGCCCAAAAGGCATTTTCACATGCATAAAAGTGCCCCAAGGAGTAGTAAAGGTAGTTTTGGGTTGGTCATCTGGATGAACTAAGATTTGATTATAACCAGAAATCCCATCCAACAATGAGATTTTGGTTGATCCAACTACTCTCTGTAAAATGTGATCCATTTTGGGAAGAGGGTAATTTTTTTTAAGTGACACTTTGTTGAGGTTTCTGAGATCCACACAGAGTCTGATCTCACCAGTTTTATTTCTAGTTGGCCCCAAGTTTGAGACCCAATCAAAAAATCTGATTGGTGCAATTATTTTGGCATCATACATCCTCTGAATTTCTTTTTCAATTGCACATAATAAGACATGATTGATCCTTCTTAGTTTTTGTTTGAAAGGATTTTGATTTTGTTTAATAGGAATCATGTGCCAGATGATGTTGGTGTCATAGGATTTAAGGTCCTCGTAACTTCGAGCAAAAACATCCCTAAATTCTTTCAACAAATCAATGTATTTCACTTTTTCAATTGGAGGTAATGAATTTAAAATTTTGATCAGTTTAGGATTTTCATCAGTGCCTAAATTACATTCCTTTATATCAGACCTTAATGGTTCCATTTTAGGTTTCCTAGGAACATCATTTGAATCAAATAAATCTTCTAGAGGGGTTAATCCCTTTGGTAAGAAGTTATCCTTAAGATTAATTACTTCATTTTCTTCATTGATTATTTCATCTATCTCCATTAGCTCTAAGTTATCTACATCTGATTTGGTAAATTTAGTTGGGTTAAGTCTATCTATTTTATCATCTTCTATCTCATTTATTTTTATCTTATCCTTAATGTTAAGATCTATGGATGTATCAATATCTATATTATTATTTACAAACTCTTCTTTTGAAAGTAAAAAGTTATTTATCTGTTTATCACTAGAAAATATTTGCCAATTCTTCAAATTATCTGGAATTGTAGGTCTATGCCTAAATTTAGCAGTGTACTGATAGTTAGGTTGGAAGGGTAATTTACAAGTGTTGGCAAGCATTGATAAACTATGGGCTTGCATTTGATGTTTTCTAGGGATTACTGCAAGCTTTGTTTCTAGGAAAGTGTTAAGTGTTTCTACAATAGTGTCTCTATAGCAACATAATCTAGGGTCTTTAGTCATATATACAACATCAATCTATTTTACAATTAGTTCAGAGTCTCCCATAACAGAAACTATTTTAGCTCCTAGATTACTAAGTAACTTAAGAGCTAAGATTAATGCTTCATATTCAACGATATTATTTGTACATTTAAAATTCAATCTATATGCATGGCCTTTTGAGTAATTGTTCCCCAAATTATATATCCACACTACTGCTCCTGCTCCTAACCTATTTAATATCTCATGATCATAATTTTCACTATCTAGTGTGACAAACTTTTCATCATTCACATCAATTAGACCTTCTTGTTCATTGAATAGCTCTGTAGTATGGTTAGCTTCATTTTGTGTAACTACAATTTCTTTTGGTTATGTATCAATACTATCTAAAAGTGTTTCTTGAGTTTGATCAGCATTATACAAGATAAAAGAGTCAATATCTGAGTGTATGGAGTAGATGGAAAAGTTTTGAGGCCGATCTTGGCTACTTTCCATATATTTCATTAAGGTTTCTCGATATAGTTTCTTAGATTGTCCAAAAATAGAAATTGTTGCATATGACATATATAGTTGTAGAGATCCCTGAAGTTTGGCTCCCCATGATCTGGATAATAGCATGCCATACTTTGGTGGGATGTCAACAGCTACAATGTCCATAAGGATGCTTTTGGCAGGATATTGGACTAACGTAACACAGAGGTCTTTAATTAATCCTAGACACTTTACCTGAGTAGAGTCAAATGAGAATAAGTCTTTGTAAGGCCTTGTAATGTATAGGTTCAATTTCTCCATTACTGATTTGGGAATTAAATTGTGAGAGGCCCCAGAATCCAACATTGCCTTGTGTATAATTTTGTCATGGATACTAAGGCTAATGTAAAAAGGTGGAACTCCTCCTTCTAATGGTTTTCCATTAACATCTGGACCAAATATAAGTTCTGGTTGGTCATCAAACAAGTTAACTGAATCCTCATTTTCAATAATGTTTAAGGTTTGGTTTATCTGTGATTTATAAAGTTCATTCTTGATTAGTTCTATTAAAGGGACTGGAATCTTTAGCTTTCCTATCTCTTCTCCCACATTGAATGGCAAAGAGGCTTTTTTTGTTTGAAGGTTTGGAGTCTTTGTAGTAGGGATTTGAGTAGGATTGTTTTCTTTTTCTTTATTAGGGATCTCCTTATGTTGATTTTCAAGTGGAATTGAAGTGGATGGTTGATTAGCAGAAGGTTGATCATAGATTATATCTAGAATTGTGGGGCTAGAAGCATTTGGGTTCTGTCTAAGGAGAATTTGGAGGATCTTTGAAATAGGTGCTTCTTTTATTTTCTTGGGTTGATTTTGGTTTTTTTTCTTAGTTTGGTTGGGGAAATTTGCATTCCTTTTGCTTCTTAGATTATATCGCTTGTGGACTTCAAAAATAGCAAAGTCATATCCTTGCCTATAATCAATTGATTCACCAGATTGTACATGTAGTTACTGCAACATATACAGTTCCTACTCATTTTGGGTTAGAAAAAAAGTGTCCTCATCATTTATTCCCATTAAATTAATTTGTGTATCATGCTCTAGATTTTTTGGCTGGGATGTTTCTACATATGTTTCTTGAAAAGGAGGCCTTATGTTCTGATCTAGTCCATTTTTCCCTATGTTTTGGTTATTTCTAAAATTTGGGTTTCTAATTGGAGGTGCTTGTTGGTTATCCCACTGGGGTTTCCTCTCCATGTTACCTATTCTCTCCATTAGTCTTTCCATGTTTTTCACCAAGTTATCTATTTTAAGATCAGATGGTGAAGTTTCTTCCTTAGCAGTTCTCTTTTCATTTCTAACTCTAGCCCTTTTAGCTAACAAATTAGCTTCTACACTAACAACTACACTTTGCATTTCTTCTAATGTTGGGGGGTTTCTTTCCCTAAATTGGTATGACATATCAGTATCAAAACCATCAGGGAACTTTATTAACGCTAAGTCAGGTGGGGGTCTAAGGTTAACTGGGATTGTATTATATATGTTATTGAATATAGTGCAGTAATTTTGAACAGTTTCATTATGTCCTCTCCTAATATTCTCATATTCTGAAAGGATTTGTCATGGATTACTTTTCTTTTCCCACCTATAAATAAACAACCTTTGGAAATTTGCTAGGTCTTCTATATGGATGGCAGGAAAGGCTTTAAACCACTTCTTGACATCACTAGTCAAATTTTGGGCAAAGAGTCTCATCTGGACATCGAATTTATCTATTTCATGTAATTCAAAGAAGTGAGACATCTTGTTTACATGTTGCTACGCAGTGTATTGACTAGTAGCATCAAACAAGGGAATCTTACTCTGATAATCTGCAGGCATAGCATGAAGTTGGGCATGTAAAACAAGAGGAGCATATCTGTTTTCCATTGTTGTTGGTTGGGAGGGGATAATATGTGGGGTTGATATACTTGGAATTAATGTAGTAGTGGATGAGGAACTAGGACTATTAGGTGGTGAATGAGTAATGATAGGCTGCTGAGGGAGTGAAGGTGTAAATGGTGGTGAAGAATGGACTTCAGAAGGTATTGAAGTCGAAGGGAATAATTGTGAACTCAAAGTAGTGGAGAACTATTTAGAAAACGTAGGGGTAGTGGTAGTATTAATGGATGATTGTGGAGATCTCAGAATGTACTCATCAATTGATCTGTTGGCTTGTTGGACTTCAAGGTCTGCAATAAAATCAGGATCTAGAACAGTTCCATATATTTCACTTTCAGATTTTGTTTTAAATAATGAAAGACCACATTGCTCATCAAAGAGAAGATCTTCTAAAAATAACCACTCATCAAGACATGAATTAGCTTTAACTAAAGGTGTTTGACTAACTGAACTTTCTTCTTTTTTATATTTTCTTGAAATGAGGTTGGGATTATCAACTACTAGGGGAGAGTTGGGATCTGGATTAGCCCTAGTAAAATGAGTCTTCCTAGAAGCCAAAATTTCAATTTTTTTAAATGTTTTTGTGAGATTTGTTCAATATAACTTCTAACAAACAACTTTAAGAGGCTCAAAATATAGAATTAGAATTTTTAAAAGCTTTATTAGGAATGAGGAATTGTTGGTTCCCTAGTGGAGTCGCCGCTATGTTATCACTCAAAATTTTCTCTAGCAGTGATTAGAAGAAAGAAAATGACTGAGGTAACCACAAACCAACTTTAGGGCATAGGCTCTAGCCAACCTAAGTCCATAGAGGGCTCTCTCTATATGATTTAGCTTTGTTTGATGGGATTTTAGGCTAGTTCTTAATGTTCAAGGGGTTTTTGATTTGTATTGAAGATTGGGTGGTGGGAATCTTTAAACAGATGGATAGGATGATGTTTATAGTCCACTGGGCTATGGAGTCAACAAAAGAGTAGCGGGACTTGATCAACTCATTAAAGGGAATGTTCAAAGGGCGAGATAGTAGAGTAGAGTGCAAGTCTTTATGCCAGAGAGGTGGAAAAGGTTTTAACCAGGGTGAGAGAGAAATTAAGAATTCTCATACCGGGATTGAAATGAGGAACAAAGCGTAATCAGAAACAAAGGGAAATTAAGAATCCTTTGCTATAGATTATAAATAAACAATCTAAACCAAGGAGAAATTAAGAATTCCTTAATTTAGATTATCAGTAGAAAACATTTATTTGCCTAACTGTTATAACAGAGTGGAATTAAACAAATTTTGATACAATACTCCAGTTATGGCATTCAGATTCAGATAAAAATTATGAAAAAACTGTTGGAAATAATACTGAGAGGGGGGGTGAATCAGTATTATCAAGTCACTTATTTCTTTTTCAAACCCAGATCATATATGCTACTTCATATAGATAAAATCGCGTATATACACGACTACAGAGAAGGAAACCCGCGTATGCAATGCAGACTTATAATTAATTTATCTTACAGATGTTGATCATTAATCTGTGTATTTGAATCAAATAAACAGTAACCAGAAACAGTAAAACAAAGCTAAAGACAATCACACACAAGAACACAAGATGTAAGGTGGAAACCCAATGTGGGTGAAAACCACCTGCTACAATTCGTCTCTATCTTCTTTTAATTAGAAAATTCCTTTTACAATGTACTGGTGCAATCCTTTACCAGTACGCATGTTGCAACATGCAGAGAGCTACAACCCTTTCTCATTCTCCAGCTGATCCTGGAAGGGAGCTACAACCCCCTTAGCTCTTGCACTAGCCAAGATACTAGTACGTATGTGCTGGCCTATAGAAGGCTACAACCTTCTCTTTCTTCCAAGGACCACGTTTCATAAATTTTCAGACTGGATCCATGAACATCAATCAAAACAATCTCCTTTTCACAAATTAGCTCTGAATCAAGTAGACACGTCTCTGACAGCTGTAAATCACAATAACAGTAACTATACACCAAATTCTGAACCCAGAACACTGCAACAATAAACAAAAGCAGCTAGATCACAACTCAAAAGATATACGCTACTTTAATTACCTGAAACCTGCATGCATACGCTTCTGTGTTTGGAACAACCTGCGTATACACTGTTTGCATTCACTGAACCAGCGTGTATACACACCTTCGCTTCACTGAACCTACGTACAGCTCTATAAAGGATAATTTACTCTTTCAAATATTCAGACACAAATTAACCTAGATTATCAGATTTATAGATCAAGTATGCACCACATATAACAGATCAAAATCATACAAAGATACTATCATTCAAGCCTTAAGATTATGACCCATCAATAGAACTTATCCTTCTCTTTGCGCTAAGGTTCCTCCTTCATTCAGATCTAGATCTGCACCATAACCCCAATCACCAATATTTCAGATCTAGCACATATTAGATATTCAATTAATTCAGATTATCGTTTGCCAAATGATCTCCTTCCTCTTTTATAGTCTTAAGCCTTCCACAATACCACGGTCCAAAACCATAATAAATCAATACCATGAACCCAATACTTGGGATCAACACTTCTGACGAGACACCATGGTCCAAAACCATAGGTTCAAATACCAAGGACTAACTACCACGGACCAAAAGTAAGTTCTCCAACATATACGCTCTTTTCCTTGCGTGAAAGTGCGTGTATACACATAAGTGCCTTTGTAATGTCTAACCCACGTGTATATGCGTCTTAGTCTAGATGAACCTGCGTATATGTCTTTTCCTTCATTCTGAAAGCCTGAACTGAGATCTCTTACCAAAGAGAGTTGCCATCAAGGACAACACATGTGCCATAGCTCTAAATCAGTGCCATAGTGCCAACAATCTCCCCCTTTGGACTTGATGGCAACCCCAAGATCCTCAAAGTCATTCTCCCCCTTTGTCATCAAGGGCAAAGGGTTGTGTTCCCCCTGAGTACATGCTGAAATCTCTGCCCTGTTGTGTTGACCATGCTCCCCCTGACTGTAGGCAAGATCTGCAAAAGATGTTCTTCAAGAAGAATCATGACATATACATCATAAAAGACCTTCCTATCACCAAAAGACTCAACACATACATCCATCACCCAAACACGTGGGGATCATCCACCCAACTAAGTGGGGATATATTAGAAAATTACATATGACAACCAAGCACATTACATCTTCATCCCAGGCATAGTGGGGAAACCAAAATAGGCTGTTACATGACCTTGACATGACACAGAGACGAAATATGTAGAGCAAGACTTATGAAAGTCACCAATAACTGATAGCAGCAACATCTGTCAATCACCATTCAGATCAGCAACCAAGATTTCCTTCTATTCTCCCTCTGCCTCTGTTCCACCTGAAACCAACAACAGCTGTGAAATAGAACCAAAAGCTTCTAAGATAATGCCAACAATGCATCATTAGAAGTTTATCTGCTCCCCCTGAACCAGTGCCAGATGGTCTCTTTCAGACCCATATCAAACTATGTTCAACCAAAGTCTGTCCCTTCTGATATCCATTAAGCCTCCATATACACGACTGTATCTGCACAAAATGGCATATATACGCGGATACTCCTAAGGCAACACGCATACACCCATGCTTCTCTGAAATTGACAAGATTTAACAGCAAGATGATGCATCAACTACTCCCAGCTTCTGTTTGAGGTATTCAAAAGTTTCCCTGGGTAATGGTTTGGTGAGTATATCAGCAACTTGTTCCTTAGAGGGAACATATTCCAGCTTGACCTTTTGTTCCAGCACTTGTTCCCAGAGAAAATGATATTTTATAGGTATGTGCTTGGTCTTTGAATGCATGACTGGGTCCTTTGAAATGCTGATTGCACTTGTATTATCACATAAGATGGAGATAGGTGGTGTACAAGTGATTTGAAATCTTGCAAGGTTTGCATCATCTAAAGGAGTTCAGTGCAGCAAGATGCATCAGCCACATATTCCGCTTCAGCTGTAGATAAAGAAATCGAACTTTGTTTCTTACTGAACCAAGATACTAATCTAGAACCCATAAAGAATGAACCACCGTTTGTGCTTTTTCTGTCATCCACTCTTCTAGCCCAATCTGCATTTGTATAAGCATGAAGAGTGAGATCTGTATCTCTTGGATACCATAAGCCATAGTTTTGAGTTCCTTGAAGATACTTGAAAATTCTCTTTACTACCTGAAGATGGGTTTCCTTAGGATTTGCCTGAAATCTTCCAACTATTCCTACTGCATGCATGATGTCTGGTCGAGTAACTGTCAAATAAAGAAGATTTCCAATCATGGATCTATAGGTTGGTTGATGCACTGCTACTAATTCATCATTTGCACTGAGGCTGCATCCTGTAACCATAGGGATACATACTGGTTTTGCATCTTCCATGCCATATTTCTTCAAGATCTGCTTGAGATACTTCGTTTGAGACAAAAAAATACCACCTTCATTTTGTTGGATTTGCAATCCAAGAAGATATGTTAGTTCTCCAAGCAAAGACATTTCGAATTCTTTCTGCATCACCAAGGCAAAGCTTTGACTCATAGCTTCTTCATTGCTACCAAAGATAATATCATCTACATACACAACAAGTATTAGGAATTTGTCATTTTCAATTTTTATATAAAGATTGCTATCTGCAGATCCTTTTGAAAAAATTTGTTGATGAAGATATTTGTCCAAACGGTAGTACCAAGCCCTTGGAGCCTGTTTAAGACCATAGAGAGCCTTTCTTAGTCTGCATACAAGATTTGTATCATTCCCAAGAATGAAACCATCTGGTTGCTCAATGTACACTTCTTCTTCCAAGTCTCCATTCAGAAAGGTTGATTTCACGTCCATTTGAAATAATTTGAACTTTTGAAAGCTAGAGAGAGCAAGGAACATTCTGATGGCCTCAAGTCTAGCAATGGGAGAAAAAGTTTCTTCAAAGTCTATTCCTTCTTGTTGTGCATACCCTTTACACACCAATCTGGCCTTGTTTCTAATCACTTCCCCATTTTCATTCAACTTGTTTTTGAAGATCCATTTTGTTCCTATGACATTCTTATCTTTTGGTCTAGGAACCAACTCCCAAGTGTTATTCTTTTCGATCTGCTCAAGTTCTTCATCCATTTCTTTGACCTAGCATTCATCTTTGCATGCCTCTCTTACATTTTGTGGTTGAGTGGAGGAAAGTAATGCCAAATAACTTGAAGCTTCTGCAATTGTTCTTCTTGTTTGTATACCTACCTCTTTCTGCCCCAAAATTTGATTTTCTGGATGATTCTTTTGAACATATCTGGATGGAGTCTTTTCTTCTATCCTTATTTGTTCTTCAGGCTCCTCATGGGTTTCTTCTTCATAGGT
>APFE030724028.1:2174-45994 GCA_000404065.3 Pinus taeda
CTTTTAAATTGTGCAATTAGGAACTTGCATGCAGCGTGTATGATTGTTGCTAGACCCCTGTGGGGCTAGTGGGATCGCCTCTGTCCACAGAGGGGATTTACCTCCGCAACAACAACCTTTATAAGAACTAATCTTCTTGCACGAGAGAGATATTTATGATACCATACATGTAGTCGCTTCTCCACTTTTGCAATGAGCCAGGTCCATTCAACGATCTTTTATCCATATGGCTTAAACCTAAAGCCTAGATATTTCGGTCCATCCTCTAATTTCTATAATGTGAAGGGGAAGCGCTGAGTAGTGAACACGATCTAGTGATGTGTGCATCCAAAGGTTGTAAGCGTAGAATTATCGTCATTAATAATCATTTCTGTTACCTGTTGAACTAGAGTGAAAATGTTGTGTAGGACCGAGGTATCTCCAATGCTACCATTTAGGAAAATGAGAACATCATCAATGAATAATAGGTGGGTAAGTATACAGTTCTCAGTGATCTTGATACCAGCCAAGAGACCCCTGGTTCGATCTGATATGATTTCTCTACTTAATCCTTCCAAGATAAGTAGGAACAATAGAGGGGAGAGTGGGCATCCCTGCCTGAGTCCTCTCTCCGAAAGGAAAAAAGATGTTGCTTCCCCATTTATCAATACACTATAAGATACATCCATGATACATCATATTATCCATTTAATATATGTATAAGAAAAATCAAGATGAGTAAGCAACAGTCTAATATAGAGCCAATTTGTTCTGTCAAATGCCTTAGATAGGTCCACCTTCAGTACCATGCCTTTTAGTTTCCTCATCTGAACCGAATGGAGGAGTTCCTGGGCCATGGCAATGGCCTCATATATCTATCTATGTTGAAGGAATGCGAACTGTTCAGAGGATATGTGGTTGGATAGTATAGGTTTCAGGTGATTTGCGATGATCTTGGCAATGATCTTATACAGACAGTTGCAGCGGGATATGGGTCTAAAATCATTGAAGGAGGAAGGATGGTCAGATTTCGGGATAAGGGCTATAAAGGTGGATTTGATGGCAGATGAAATTCTACCCCTCCTTCTACAGTCCTCCACAATTTTGAGTAGGTCATCCCTAGAATTTCAAAGAAAACAATATAGAATCCAATTGTCCAACCATCCAGGCCGAGGCTCTTGTCCTTCTTGAATCATTTGATTGTTTCCTCAAACTCTTCCTTTGATACTTCCTTCATCAAATCCTCAGCATCCTCCTGTTCCACGAATCTAGGAAATTGTTCAGCAATCCACATAATTTCCATAATATTAGCAGCCTTTGGAGCCTTGTATATGCTTTTAAAATGCATAGTGGCTAAACTAGCCAGATCCCTCTGTGTTGTAACTGATTGTCCCTGATCATTTTGTAGTTTTCTAATGGTATTTATGGCCTTCCTACCATTGGTGAATTTATGGTAGAACTTGGTATTATAATCACCTTCAGTGAGCCAGATGGCCCTGCTCCTGAGTCTCCAGATCTCCTCTCTTTCCTTCAAAATTTGGGACTGCTTCGTGATGAGGGAGGTGTAGTGTTCTTTACTTTCTTGTGATACGAAAGTGCCATCCGAGGAGTCCTCATGAGTGGCGATGGCCAACTTTGCTTCCTGTAGAATGTTATCATCATTCTTTTGCTTCTGATGTGCCCAGACTTTAGAGATCCCCTTCAATTCTCTCAGTTTGCAAATGAATCCTTCAGTGTGGTCCTCGTGTTTCGGTATAGGATTGGATTGCCAGAAGTCAGTAACCATTTGTATGTATGAAGGGCCCTTGATCTAGGGGGCATTGAATTTAAATGGGCCTTTTGTTCTCTGATTTATGTCTTCCAACTCCATATATATAGGCCGATGATTAGATATACCTCCAGTTCCAACCCATTGTTTGATACAAGGATGTGTGTTTAAAAATGCTTCTTTAATGAGATATCTGTCTAGCCTCCTAGCCAAGCTATGATCTCCACATCGATTATTTGTCCATGTATGTTGTATCCTGGAAGATGGGATGTCCACCCACTGATGCTCCTCCAGCAAGGTTGAGATCGTATCAACTAAACCATCAAATTGAGCCAGATGACCCCAAGATTCACTAAACCCCAATGAGAAATTTAAATCCCCACCAAGTATGATGTTGTCAGCCTGCAGAAAATCTGAGTCTAATAATCGTCTCCAGAAATTTTCCCTATCCAGACAAGGTCCATATATATTGATAACACAAACTTCTGTTTCCAAAGAGGAGGCATATATGTTTGCACCAATATATCGCCTACCTCCCCAAGTATTTCTGAGATCTACAGATTTGTTACAAAAACCAATAGCAATGCCCCCTGATCTCCCAATCGCATCTAGGGCATGGAAGGTGCAATTCAGCATCCATGAATTAAGGATGGCAATAAGGGCTTCAACCTAACATAGGGTTTCTTGTAAATAAATGATGTCCACCAGATTTGAAGTAAGGAGCCACCTGAGTGCTAGTTTTTTGGGAGGGCTAGCAATCCCTCTACAATTGAAAGAAAGAAACTTCATGGAGGGTGTGGGAGAGGGCCATTCCTTGCTCTAAGGGCCCTGTCAATGGTTTGTTGTCGCTCAAGGGCGACCTCCTCTCCCGCTGTGTGCCTAGCTCTAGTGAGAAGAGATGGGCGCCCCCTAGTGGGTTTATGAGAGGTAGGGGTAACCTCCAGATCCAATCCAATTGCATCACAACCTTTATCCTTGATCTGGATTTTTAGAATCTTACCATAGGGTCAAGAAGGATTTTTTTGGGGATGGTCTTATATATAATATTCAAAAGTTTATGGTAGAATTTTTGGTTTTCCAACAAAATAAAGTTCAGGCAATTAAGACCCCGGGTCTGTTACAACCTTTAGTCATTCCAAGTCAGTGTTGGGAGGAGGTCTCAATGGATTTTATTACATGTTTACCCAAGTATAAAGGAAAGAGTTTCATCATGGTGGTAGTTTATAGACTTACCAAGTATGTATACTTTTGTGCATTATATCATCATTTTAAATCCAATACAATTTCTATTGCATTTATGGAAATATTTCAAAATCTTCATAGAAACCCAAACTTTATAGTAAGTGACAGAGATCCCATTTTCACTGGAAATTTTTGGATGGAATTATTTTCTTGTCTCGGTAGTCAATTAACTCATAGTTCATCTTATCATCCTCAATCTGATGGGAAAATGGAGATAGTGAACAAATATTGGGAAGGGTATCTTCATTGCTTTGTATCTGATAAACAAACACAATGCGTTAAGTGGTTACCTATAGCTAAATGGTGGTGTAACACTTCCTTCCATACTACAGCAAAAATGACCACATTTATGGCACTTTATGGATATCATCCACCATCCATCACATCAATAAAATTCTAAGTTTCAAGTAATGGAAGATCACATCGAGCATCAACAATAAGTTCTCCAACTCTTAAAGGATAACCTCACTATGAGACAAAATCGAATGAAACAACAGGTAGATCAACATTGCAATGAAACAATTTTTGATGTAGGTGACTGGGTATTTTTATGATTACAACCATACAAACAAATGTCTCTCAAGCAAGCTAAGAAGCATAATAAATTATCACCCAATTACTACAGTTCTTACAAGTAGTTGCAAAAGGTTGGTACTATGGCATACAGATTGGAGTTGTCTACATCTTCTCAAGTACACCCAATTTTCTATGTTTCATGCTTAAAGAAGGTTATCAGTGACAGGCTTCCAGTTCAAACAGTGTTTCCAGAACTTGACGAAGAATGAAAAATCATATTTGAGCCTGAAGTAATCACAAAAATAAGAACATGGCAGCTACAAAATCGATCAATTTCAGAGTATCTCATTAAGTGGAAGAACTTACCCGTTGAAGGTTCCACATGTGATGATGAAAATTTTATACAGAAGCATTTAGAACCACTCGAGCGTTGAGGAAAACATTTTTTTGAATAAGAGGGGCATGTT
This sequence comes from Pinus taeda, assembly GCA_000404065.3. NCBI lineage: Eukaryota > Viridiplantae > Streptophyta > Pinopsida > Pinales > Pinaceae > Pinus > Pinus taeda. Next base: position 6,147 of record APFE030724028.1, read on the forward strand.
AAGTCCCTATAATACTAGTGTATCCCCCTTATTGTTATTATAGTGCCGATGTATCCCCCATATTGTTATTGTTGTGGCCCATAGAAGCCCACTATCGTTATTGTTGTGCCCTTACAATATTATTGTTATGTAGGGTTTGATTATATTGTGACCCCTTAGACTCATATATATACAAAGGAGGTCTTGTCATTTGTATCATCGAATAATTGTTCATTTATGTAATGTAACGAAGGTTTCCCCCTCAAAGATGATACTTTTTAAGTTGTTGATTTCTCTTTTTTTGAGTTGGTTGCATAACATAGAACGACCATCAAATCCACATAATAAGAAGTACAAGTACTCATGAAATACAATAGGAAATTATATACTATTAACATATGCAAAATCCAACCAAGTTAGGGATTTTCACGTACCAACTGACCATAGATTGAGTTGAACCAAATCTCTCTTTCATCCAATCACCCTCATGCCATATTCCAAGAATGAAAATGGGACTCAAGACAAAAAAAACCAAGGCTCCCTGAAGATTAAACCACCTCCACCCTCATCATCTTGTGATCTCGCCAAAACCAGTCAAGAGATCACATAAGCAAACCAATACATAAACAACCAGGGATTCCCAGAGATTAAACCACTTCCACCCTCAGACTTTATCGTAATCCCGCCTATTAGTGTCAGTCTTTGCAGCCTTTCTCCAGTGATCAAACATGCTCTTACAAAGTGATTTTAAGGTGTCAAGGTTAGATTTTGTCATTTCAGTGAGTCTTCAAGTAAAATTTCGTTACTAGGTATTAGGTCTAGGGTTTGCTTTTACTCCTTTCAAAATTGTCCAAATGGCGGTCCATGTCATCATTCAGCTGAGTGTACCATCATTCAGAGGGTTTTCATCATCATGTTAGGTTGCAATGGGTCATTTTACACCTTGTTCATGCTTCAGTTGTGCCTAGGTAAGGTTCATTTCCCTCTCCTAGGGTTTTGAAGGTAATTTCTCTTGGATGGTCAAATCATCAGCAAAACTTGTATCCTGATGTTCATATACCTTCCCCTATCCTTAATGTACCTTATCAAACACTTCCCATCACTGATATCCCCCAAGTTCCTCATTTTCGCACAAACCCTAGTTTCTTGCTATAACTTGACAATTTTCTAGGCTAGGACTGTGTTTTGCCCTTTTGGACCCCTTCCCCTCACTCAATCTTTGAAATTCCACTTTCCCCTACTTCCTAAAATCCCTCCCTACTTTCCAAAATTTTCTCAAGAATTTAGAAGCCCCTTATCCCTTTCATTTCACTTCATTCCGACAAATCCCCTGTTCCACACATCGGGATAGGTTTTACTCCAATGATGTTTTTGAGCAATAAAAGATGAATTTTGGACAACTGAAAGAGTTTTTTGTCCAAAATAGGCCAAGGAAGAAAAACCTCCTTCACTTTTTGCACAGGTGTCATGGTTTTAGAGAAATATAAAAAATACAGTTGCCTCAAGAGAATTGATGAACCTCTGAAGTGACCTTGGAAAAATAATATTTCTCCTATCTTTGTTGGCCTAATGAATTGATTGATGAGTCAAATGATAACTAGACACAAATATATTTCCAATGAGCTATCGTGAGCTCAATTTGGGGTTGAGGAAGACCTTCAAAACTTGACTGCAATAACACTCTGCCTTTAGGTAGCCTCATTTTTCACATTTTGACCAGTCTTGGGTGATTTGATTTTTGATAGGGCAAATGAAATCCAAATTGAAAACTTCTAGCTGGGTTGGAAATTATACTCAATAATATTTCTAACGAGCTATCCTATTCCCAATTTGGATATCGGGAAGACCTCCAAAAGTCTCCTTCAAAAATGTGTTATGCATTGAGCCGACGCTATGCATTGGGCAATGATTTACAGTGTAATTTTATAACTGGTACGACGCATTGGGGCAGCGTGGTGCATTGGGCTACAAAGCCTAAAATCCATTCAAGTATTCCACCAAAGCTCCCAAAATTTTAAATTCCTTATTGCCCAAGTAAGTTCACACTGCAATAAGCTCAATGCATGAGTTTGTCTCAGTCCTCTTGGTGATTTAATACGGAAATATTAAAACCCTAGATCCTTGTACAATTTCATTGAAAATATGCCTAGGGTTTGCAAAATTGCCATTTTTTGTTGTCTTATTCCCCTCTACCACTTTCACATCCCCTTAACTGCATTTCATTAATTTCATTCCCATTTCCCCTCTCATTTCCACTCATCCTACTTCCCTATCCCCAAAACCCTAAAACCCTAGTTTTCTTCATTGCACTAATGGTTGTATACCCTATCCCCTTAGTCCCACTACCCTCATACATTTTCCCCTCAAGCCCATTCTCCACATATAATTTTCCAAATGCTACACTCCCCAAACCCTATCCATATCCCTAAACCCTACTCACATCCCTAAAACTCTTACTCCCATCCCTAAACTTTGTTCACACATACATTTTTAAACTCTCTTCCATACACTCTACCCATTCCATTCCTCCACCATATTTTCACACTGATATCCACAAAACCATCCATAGACAACCACATTTTTCAAAACCAAAGGAAAACAATGGAAAGAGATAGTGATCATGGGTATGAGCAAGAGATTGAACATGACTGGGAATCTTGGCTTGAGAGAACAAAATTTCACTTGGGAAAGGATGCTAGAGAAGGCCAACAATGAGAAAACTATGTTGAGGCACATGGCCCATCATTACTTGGCAAGAACAAGGTGTGCAAAGCAAGAATTAGGAACTTGAAGGCCAAGTTGAAGAAAGCATCGAGGAAGCGAAAAGAGAAAGATAGACTTCAGATCTTGGCTGAGGCTTCCTTCACCCAACAGAACACTTAATGAAGGACACTCAGCCCAAATTTCAAAAAATTTGGGACACTTTTTGCAATTTTGGAAATTTTGGGCCAAAACACAGGATTTTTTGCCTAATGCGTTGCGCCACCTGGCGCTCGCTTTTGATGGAGACATCCTTTTGAGGAAACCTTAGCATTTTTGGATTTGTCATGGAGAAATATGCATGCTCACCAATGGCCAAGAAATTTTGACAGGTTTTGAGCCCCAAAAAAGGTCAAAAACACCCCAAAAATGACCTTTCTGCCCCTTTTTGGACAAACAGGAAGCAATGTTGGGAAAACTCAGTTTTGGAGGGGAAAATGGAGGCCAAATTCAAAAATTCCACTTGTTCTGGAAAGTAGACAGGCAAAAATTTCTAACAAGCATACTTGGAGCAAATTTGGACACCGGGAAGGCCTCTAAAAGTAGCTACAAAAATACACTACGCATAGGGAAATCAGTGCATCGCATTGGAGGAATTTTGCTCATTTTGAGCAAAATACTCTGTTTTTCTCCTAGTTTATTGACAATTTGACTTTTCTCCTTCTAATTGTCAAACTCATGGTGTAATTTAATGTGACTTGATGGATTTTGATGTAATTATGTCAAATTTTCACTCATAGAGGTAGATTCATCCATGAAAAGGTAGTTTGCAACTGAATGAATCAGTTCCCTAGTTTTTAGAGGCAAGTTGTTCCACTGCCTACTTTTTAGTTCTTAGTTTAGAATTTGTTGGAACAGCTCCTAAACTTATGAGCTTGACCCCTAGAGGCTAGGATGAGTGGTTTTTTGGCTATATCTTGTGATTTTTCAGTCATTAACAAAGGTTGGACTTTTGAGAAAGCTTGGAGCTTCATTGTATACACATTTCAGTAGTTTTGGCTAAGGAATAGACCAAGGTGTGCAACACTTTATGGAATTCATGTGGCATCTTGCTATGGTATTGTGTTTTCTTCTGTAATTGTAAGTTTACATGTGTTTTATGTATGCCATTATCTCTCTTGCTTCATCTTAACTAAAACAAACAAGGATAAAGGTAGAATCCACTGAAATTGCAATGCTCTACCTAGGGTTTGCTTAGTTATTTATGTTTTCAGCTGTTTCAAGAGGATCCTTGAGGTTTTCTTGCCCTCTTCAACTCCTCACTAGTCTAAAAGCTCTTCATCTCACTCAATTTGAAGTACCAAACCATTTTCCTACCTCGCCCCCTAGAGATCTCTGCAAAACTAAGCCTCATTCCCCGGACCCAAATCTTTCTTTCACATTTGAGCCAACAAAACATCAACAAATTCAAATCAAACTCTTTTGCACACATACCTAGCCTAAAGTCAGTCTTCATATTAGTTATATCAAGCCTCATTGATCATATTTTGTTGAGATTGACAAGGAGAGAGCCCTCTTCCGACCTGGTAGGGCTAGCTACCAGGTTAAGCGTGGTTTGATGTTACCCTAGATCCTACCTTTCTCAGCTTGAGGTAGATTTAGGCCCTAACATAGTGGCGACCATACTGGGGAAGAAAAGCTTATTTGTTTGTTAGTGTTCTTGCTTTATAAACTACAGATGGAGCCTGAAGTTATGCCAGGAAGCCTTCGAATTGCACATTGCTTTATGAGTGCATAAGTAGATAAAAGCTGCTTTAGTCAATCTTTGGTCTAGTCTTGTAAGTTGAACATCTGACTTGCAAATTGCCCCAGTAACATGTAACAAGTTCAGATCTGATTTTTGATGGTGGACAACGATTAGACACCGGAAAGGCTGAAATCATTCATCTGGCAATTCCAAATCATTTTCAAGATCAGATCCAAAGACTCCACTGGGGGATGAACCCGACCAGCAAAAACATGAAAGGACAATATGGAAAGATCAGGTATTCAAGTTGGAATTTCATCCAAGACATTTTGTTCTTTGTTATAAATTATTTCTTCTCTTTTCCCGAGAATGTCAAGAAGGCTTTGCAAAGTATACTATGTTTGAGAAGAGATCCTCGGCCTGCATTTGATTCCTTCCCTTTGAAGAATGTGAATACCAAATATTTGCATGCCTTTGAGCTTGATCAAGACCCTTTTTCTAAATCTTGTGATGACCGTCTTCAAAATGATGAGCCTCAAAAGACCAAGACTGATTCTATACCTTCTATACATACCCCACTACCTTGTAAAATTCCAGATCGATACAAGCCTTTGATTTTACCTCCTATATCCCATGCTTTCCCTAAAAATCATGATCTATATGTACCAAGATTTGATGGTGAAGGCGAAAATATCACTGCTGAGAGACATGTATTGAATTTTGAGTCCTTTCTTGACGTTTTTGAAGTTGATGAAGAAGATGTCAGTATAAGGCTTTTTTCTCTTTCTTTGCAAGGCAAAGTCAAGAGTTGGTTCACAACCCTACCTGATGCGAGCATCTTAGATTACTAGCAGTTCGTCAAAGTTTTCCTCGATAGGTGGGTGGTTAGACATAACCCTTTATTGATTATAGAAGAGTATAACCAGTTGAAAAGACAACTAGGGGAGATAGTACAACAATTTGCTGCCAGATTTAACCAAGTTTATTATTCGATGTCTGTTAATATAAGACCTCCTCCTAGATCCGCTCTCTTGTACTACCCAGGTGCCTTTGATCTAGAAATGGAGTTTCAGCTGATGGAAACAAACCTTGCAAAACTTGAAGAGATGTAGAACAATGCAGTAGATGTAGAGGCTCATTTTCTGATCAGAAGGGCAAAGTTGAAGGAAGAAGAGATGAAAAACACAAATCCGGAGGAATCGACATCTCTAGAGGTAAAGCTTGACATTTTGGTAAGTGCGGTGGATGAGATGATGCAAAGGATCATCAAAAGGAATGAGTATAATTTTCAAGCCCATGGCTCGCTGATTGAAGAAGAACAAGTTGTTGATCCAAAACATCTTCTTTCTTATCCCAGTTGTCATAGATCTGATAATGATTGTCTTATAGATCATCTTGGAGAAGAGAGATCTGTTGATATGACATGTATGCTTGATGATGTGTTTTATACTGACGATTTGCCTCAGTTTGATCAGTATGATGATGATTATGTTCTCCAAACAGAAGCTAATCTCGCAGACAAACCAGCAGCTAGTTTGTGGAAGGAGGAAGTTCACTTTCAGCAGCTCGAGTACAGTGATCAACCAATGCATATCATCTATAAAAGTGATGAGGAAAGTGCAGAAAATTTTGAAGTAAGTGAAGGAACTTTGCCTTTTTGTTTTGCTTCGTTTCAGTTCATCAGGGAAAACTTTCATGCAATCAGAAATCAATTGTCGACAAGTTTTGATCTGGATCATCTTGAGGACATTGAAAACCTTGTTCAAGACTTCTCATATCCAGATTTGTAGCCCCCGAATGCCATTGATTGTGAATTTGCAGATGAAGACTTGGAAGTAGGCACATATGATCAAATGATACCATTTTGTTTTGAATCATTTTAGTTTCTAAAGGGAAAAATGCATAGTATATCTTCAAATGAGCAGCCTGTAAAAAGTCATGCAATCTCATTGGAACCAATAGAAAATGGGTTGCAGTAGTCTTTTCAAGTTTTTCACGATCCAATAACTGATGTGTTGGATGATGTCTGTAGTCAAAGTCCTTCTCCTATAAGTGATATTGACAAAAGTATTCATACAAACTTGATCCAACAATCGGTTTCTTTGTCATTTTCAGCAGGAGTCTCGTCACAAAGCTCAGATCAAAGTTTGCATTCATGGTATGAGGAGAAGAGAAGTAATCCATTGGATGAGCTAAGTCCTAGTGTGCATAAACTTCAAGATCCTTATGCAGTGTTTTTGGAGGTGGATCGAGAATCCATATTATTCAACGGATCTGTTCATAAGTTTTCATGGGAGTTGCCTTTCAATAGTTCTCTCTTGTTGCTCATAAGCAAGCACTTGCAGAGAATTCAAACAACAGCCGGAATGCTTACTTGGTTGCATTGGTTGTTTCATTTCACTTGGTCAGGTGATGAATGAAACTGTTAGAGTAGTTTTTGATGAATAAGCTCTACTTTGAGCATCATTTCCAGTTTGTCGGTTGTGTTTAAGTATCGAGTCAGTTTTTAGTTGAGTGAGAGTCAGTTTGTGTCGTCAAGTCGTCAGTTTTCAGTCATGCATTTCAGCTTGAGTTTTTGACTCCATTGCCCAATGGATAAGGCATTGGTTTACTCTTCCAAAGATCTGCCATTCTTGGCACCTCCAAGGAGCTACCATCCCCATTCTAGCCAATGTTAGTGTTAGTCTTTGTAGCCTTCCTCTAGTGATCAAACATGCTCTTACAAAGTGATTTTAAGGTGTCAAGGTCAAATTTTGTCATTTCAGTGAGTCTTCAAGTAAAATTTGGTCACTAGGTATTAGGTCTAGTGTTTGCTTTTACTCCTTTCAAATTTGTCCAAATGTCAGTATGTGTCATCATTCAATTGAGTGTACCATCATTCAGAGGGTTGTCATCATCATGTCAGGTTCCAATGGGTCATTTTACACCTTGTTCATACTTCAGTTGTGTCTAGGTAAGGTTCATTTCCCTCTCTTAGGGTTTTGAAGGTTTCTCTTGGATGGTCAAATCATCAGCAAAACTTGTATCTTGATGTTCATACACCTTCCCCTATCCTTAATGTACCTTATCAAACACTTCCCATCACTGAGATCCCCTAAATTCCTCATTTTCTCACAAACCCTAGTTTCTTGCTACAACTTGACAATTTTCTAGGCTAGGCCTGTGTTTTTCCCTTTTGGACCCCTTCCCCTCACTCAATCTTTGGAATTCCACTTTTCCCTACTTCCTAACATCCCTTCCTACTTCCCAAAATTTTCTCAAGAATTTAGAAGCCCCTTATCCCCTTCATTTCACTTCATTCTGGCAAATCCCTTGTTCCACACATAGCGATAGGTTTTACTCCAATGATGTTTCTAAGCAAGAAAATATGAATTTGGGACAACTGATAGAGGTTTCTGTCCAAAATAGGCCAAGGAAGAAAAACGTCCTTCACTTTTTACACAGGTGTCATGGTTTTAGAGAAATGTAAAAAATACAGTTGCCTCAGGAGAATTGATGAACCTCTGAAGTGACCTTGGAAAAATCAAGCTTTCTCCTATCTTTGTTAACCTAATGACTTGATTGATGAGTCAAATGATAACTAGACATAAAGCTCTTTCCAATGAGCTATCATGAGCTCAATTTGGGTTTAAGGAAGACCTTCAAAGTTGACTGCAACAATACTCTATCTTTAGGCAGCCTCATTTTGCACATTTTGATTAGTCTTGGGAGATTTGATTTTTGATAGGGCAAATGAACTCCAAATTGAAAAATTCTAGTTGTGTTGGAAAGTAGACTCAATAAGATTTCCAAAAATATATCTCATGCCTAATTCTAACACCAGGAGGACCTCCAAAAGTCTCCTTCAAAAAGGCGCTACGCATTGAACCGACGCTAGGCATTGGGTAGTGATTTACAGTGTAATTTTATAATTGGCACTACGCATTGGGGCAGCGCGGTGCATTGGGCTACAAAGCTCGAAATCCATTCAAATATTCCACCAAAGCTCCAAAAATTGTAAATTCCTCATTGCCCAAGTAAGTTCACACTCCAATATGCTTAATGCATGAGTTTGTCTCAGTCCTCTTGGTGATTTAATAGGGAAATATTAAAACTCTAGCTCCTTCCACATTTTCATTGAAAATCTGCCTAAGGTTTGCAAAATTGCCATTTTTTGCTGTCTTATTCTCCTCTACCACTTTCACATCCTCTTCACTACATTTCACTAATTTAATTTCCCATTTCCCCTCTCATTTCCACTCATCCTACTTCCTTATCGCCAAAACTCTAAAACCCTAGTTTTCTTCATTGCACTAATGGTTGTATACCCTATCCGCTTAATCCCACTCCCCTCATACATTTTCCCCTTAATCCCATTCTCCACATATAATTTCCCAAACTCTACACTCCCCAAACCCTCTCCATATCCCTAAACCCTACTCACATCCCTAAAACTCTTACTCCCATCCCTAAACTCTGTTCACACATACATTTTTACACTCTCTTCCATACACTACCCATTTTAACATCCACCATATTTTCACACTGTTATCCAAAAAACCATCCATATACAATCACATTTTTCAAAACCAAAGGAGAACAATGGAAAGAGACAGTGATCATGGGTATGAGCAAGAGATTGAACATGACCGAGAATCTTGGCTTGAGAGAACAAACTTGCACTTGGGAAAGCATGCTAGAGAATGCCAACAATGAGAAAACTATGTTGAGGCACATGGCCCATCATTACTTGGCGAGAAACAAGGTGTGCAAAGCAAGAATCAGGAGCTTGAAGGCCAAGTTGAAGAAAGCATCGAGGAAGCGAAAAGAGCAAGATAGACTTCAGATCTTGGCTGAAGCTTTCTTGGCCCAACACAACACTTAATGAAGGACACTCAGCCCAAATTTCAAAAAATTTGGGACACTTTTTGCAATTTTGGAATTTTTGGGCCAAAGCACAGGATTTTCTGCCCAATGCGCCGCGCCACTTGGCACTCACTTTTGATGGAGACCTCCTTTTGAGGAAAACTCAACATTTTTGGATTTTTCATGGAGAAATATGCATGCTCACTAATGGCCAAGAAAGTTTGACAGGTTTTGAGCCCTCAAAAAAGTCAAAAACACCGCAAAAATGACCTTTCTGCCCCTTTTTGGACACACAGGAAGTAGTGTTGGGAAAACTTAGTTTTGGAGGGGCAAATGGAGGCCAAATTCACAAATTTCACTTGTTCTAGAAAGAAGACAAGTATACCGTTCGAACAAGTACACTTGGAGCAAATTTGGACATTGGGAAGGCCTTGAAAAGCAGTTGCAAAAAGGCGCTATGCATAGGGAAATCAGCGCGACGCATTGGAGGAATTTTGCTAATTTTGACCAAAATACTCTGTTTTTCGCCTAGTTTATTGACAGTTTGACTTTTATCCTTCTAAATGTCAAATTCATGATGTAATTTAATGTGAATTGATGGATTTTGGTGTAATTATGCCAAATTTTCACTCATAGAGGTAGATTCATCCATGAAAAGGTAGTTTGCAACTGAATGAATAAGTTCCCTAGTTTTTAGAGGCAAGCTGTTCTACTGCCTACTTTTTAGTTCTTAGTTTAAAATTTGTTGGAACAGCTCCTAAACTTATGATCTTGACCCCTAGAGGCTAGGATGAGTGGTTTTTTGCCTATATCTTGTGATTTTTCAGTCATTCGCAAAGATTGGACTTTTGAGAAAGCTTGGAGCTTCATTGTATACACATTTCAGCAGTTTTGGCTAATAGACCAGGGTTTGCAACACTTTATGGGATTCATGTGGCATCTTGCTTTGGTATTTTGTTTCCTTCTATAATTTTAAATTTACATGTGTTTTATGTATGCTATCTCTCTTGCTTCATCTTAACTAAAACAAACAAGGATAAAGGTAGAATCCATTGAAATTGCAGTGCTCTACCTAGGGTTTTCTTAGTTATTTATGTTTTCAGCCATTTAAAGAGGATCCCTGAGGTTTTATTGCCCTCTTCATCTCCTCACCTGTCTAAAATCTCTTCATCTCACTCAATTTGAAGTACCAAACCATTTGCCTACATTGCCCCATAGAGATCTTTGCAAAACTAAGCCTCATTCCCCGGACCCAAATCTGTCTTTCACATTTGAGCCAACAAAACATCATCAAATTCAAATCAAACTCTTTTTCACACATACCTAGCCTAAAATCAGTCTTCACATCAATCATCTCAAGCCTCATTGATCATATTTTGCTGAGATTGACAAGGAGAGAGCTCTATCCCGACCTGGTAGGGCTAGCTACCAGGTTAAGCGTGGTTTGATGTTAGCCTAGATCCTACCTTTCTCAGCCTGAGGTAGATTTAGGCCCTAACACCACCAAAACTAGTCAAGGGATTACTAGGCCCAAAACAAGCTTGGATGACTCAAAATTTCTTCACCAATACCTTGAGGAATTTGCTTGTCTTCACCCTCAAGCTTTACCACAATCCTGCTAAAACCAGTCAAGGGATTCCTAGGCCCTATGGGAATTTTCCTAAGACCACCTCACCTGGTTCCAAAACCGTTCAGAAATACAAAACTAAACCAAATAAAAGAACACCATCACACCATGGCTATATGGAAATGGCAAGGAAAGGTTGAAACCATTGTCACACCTACAAAAACCCATGTCAATGACAAAAAGAAAACTAAATACACACATGCATGTACCATGCATTCACAAACCTACTAGGAAATCACACATGCAACCTATTACCTGCAAGTATTCTTGTTGAAGTTGCTTGATCAAAATTTTCCTTGGTTGTCCCTTTCTTTCCTTTGCCTTTTTGTCCTTCCTTTACTTTCCTTTCTCCAATGATAGTGCTCCAAGAATGCTCTAAGTGTGCAAGAGTAATGAGAGAATAGAGAGAGCTCCAAAACTGAACTGATAAAATCATTAACCAAGCAAAAAATTGTGAATTGATCCTCAAAAACCTTTGTATCATTGAGGCCTCTCTTTCCTTCAATTTCCTCTATTTTCGCTTCAATTTTCCTCCGCATGCAAACTTGTGACCTTTCATATCCCGTTTCTCCTATTTTTCCTTTATTTTCATAAATAAAATACCAAATAATGCCTCTTTGCCTTTGCCAATACCTTTTCCAGTTTTCTTAGCCATAATAAACTGAAAGTGACACCCACTAGGATGTTTTTTTCCCAACATTAAACTTGGAATATGTGTCCGATGAACTTGGTATTATTTTGTCTTTATTAACTTTATTACATGCACTTTTAACTCATGGTTGTTACAATTGAATTGCCGACTTCCTAAGTAGTTATATGAGGATTGGGGGGGGGAGGGGAGGGGGGGGGGCACTAGAGTCACCCAAGAATGGGCCATGTACCTCACTGCAAATTATGGGTTGACTCCATAACCCAAGAATTGGAGCCTGGATCTCTCCTACATGAAGCAACACTCATGGGCAGAAAATAAGTCAATTTGTTTTGAGTTTTCCATTTAGAGAGAGTTTGGAGTATTGTAGAAATTGGAGAATATAGACCAAAACTATGTTTAAACCCATAACCATTATGAACTTTTAATGTAGTAAGCCTATATACCTATGTTTAGAAACTAGACCATAGAGTCTAGGCTTGAATTGTGATAGTTGAGGCAACCAATGAGACAACCCTCTACCTCAATCTAGTACAACGACAAAAAATCTACTATTTTGTTTTGTTTTTTCATGTGAAGCACAAGAAAGAGGGAAAATCACCAATGGAACTATAGGAAGCAGTGAAGGGGTCTCCCTTTGTGTTGTGCACGACTCTAGTGGCCATACCCTATTGTGTAACCAACCTAGACTCAATGCTTGAGAGTTGGCATCCATGTTTCCCAGGTAGTGAAGGAGATTGGCCATCATTATCTATACCTTATATTGATCCTTTGGTGGAATACCTTGAGTGAAGCCTCCTTCAGAAATCAAATCTAGCTTGGGGTTGTCCTACTACAAGAAATTTGTAGTGTACTTGTGTCTATGATTAGGTGGAGAGTGGAAGTCCCTTATTCAATTTCCAATAATTTAAATAGGATAGAGAAGTATATTTCTTCCTTATATATGAATTGTAAACTTATTCAATAATTCATGTTTAAGTATTATGTTGGATTCATTATGTATGTGTGAATTAGTAAGTTGAGAGTTATTGTATGGTTGTAATGAATATGCATGATCATGGTGCTAAGAAATTAACATGGATTTAGTAACTATTGAAATGGATTATTTGATGAATATGAAATGATGTGTGAAATGGAACTATTCCTCTATGTTAAATGAGAATATTATGTTGTATATTCAAAAAGTAAGAGGTTAGCCTTGGTTGTGCTAGCAGTGCCAATTTTACATGTTTGTTAGTAATCATTTACGAGCCTTTGTGATGCATGGTGTGTTTACAAAGGGAGAAGAATGTTAGTTTTTTGGCCCTAGTTTTCATTGATTTTTTATTAATTCCGTATTCCCTACGAGTTGTAATTAGTAATCTTAGGCTACCCTAGACAAGTCAGAGGAGTCTTATGTTCATTGTGAGGATGGAAAAGTCCTCTTAATGATGGGACCTAGAAACAAGAGTAGAAGCCTTGATAAGAAAGGAGAGATTCAAGACACAAACTATTCTTAGAATATCTAATGTTTAATATGGAATATTTCACCAAATAACTCTTCGTTTGGTTTAAATCTTAGAGAATAAACTCAATTAGCCAAGGAAACTCAAGGTTTGAGCCTTTATTTTGGCTAAATAGAAAATTTGGGGTTTGATCCTTATTCTTCAAGTTATTAAGAGAATTTGGGGATGGAGCCCCATAGTGCTTTGGTTCATCAAAATTTTGGGGCCAATATTCCCCATTGATATGGTAGAGTTTTAGAAATTTTAGGTTTGAATAGCCCTTGGCCTTGGCCCCTAATCATTGGTTTATAAAAGGAACATGATCCAATGCTAGTTGAAAAGGAACCACAGGACTATCGACATATCAAGCTATAAAATAATTTACATTGCACCATTGTGGGAAAAATATGGTATGCCACATCCCCAGACAATGGGTTGTTAGTTGATGATAGTAGTTTTGTTAAAGTGATGGAACAGACACTTTAGAACCTTGAAAAATCATAGAAATCAAAGTTTTGAGCAGCTACAAAATTTGATAGGTGACATCACAATGGCATCACTAGTGGTGATGTGGTGATGCCATATGTGTGACATGTGTAACCTATAATTAGTCCTTTTGACATGTCAAGCCTACAAATAAGAGTGACCCATGGCACACATCAATAGTTTCACATGTCAGTGGACTCATCAACATGTGTCATGTGTCAGGTGGTGATCAGTTGCCAACAATTAATGTGGCATGTCGAGCTACCATACAAGCATATTGGCATATCGAGAGTTCTAAAGGGCTACATCCAGGAAATTTTTGATATCTTGACATCTCGATATACTTTTTAGCAATGCCGCATTTCTAACAAGTCAGCTTTCACCACATCGCTGTTTGTGATTGGATAATAGAGTTATAAGGTGAAATTTATTGCTAGCCATAGACCCATTGGCTTATTGGTGATCTGAATCTTGTGGGGGATTATAATCTAAGTTTAGATGTATAAGTCATAAAGTTATATTTTATGTAAAATAGAATTTGATAGATATAACTGATAGAGTAAACACTAATTAAAATTTACTTTGTTAAAAAGACCTTATAAGAAGGCAATAGGAAGAGAGTGGAGGTCAAGAAGGAGAGGTACCAAATTTGGTCACATTACATGCAATGGTTCTTTGTAACATAATTCTTCTTCTCCAATTCTTGCTCTACCTCTCTCTTCATATTTTTGTGATGTATTTAGTTCTTGCATTTTTATCAATGTTATTGTGATAAGTTTCATGGTAGATATGTATTTTTCTCTCCTTCTATCTCAACATTCGTGCCTTCAAAATATTAGCCCCCAAGATCTAGATCATTAGTATCAAATTGGGTTACCACTCCATGGGAACCAGGCATTTAAAGCATGATTAAGTCTCAAAATTTTGTAGCAGTCTCCAACCTCCTTTTGGCACCTTTGGAGTCCATTTTTTGGGCCATACAATATAAGTATCACAGTTGGTCCATAAACATTACAAGGTATTCTACCCTCAAATATTGATTCACCATTGTGGGAGAATTTTTACATGGATTTAGTACATCCATTGGTCTACAACAAGAAGGTTCCATGACCTCTACAACAACCCATTTTTCTCTACAAACCCTTGGCATCCTTTCTGGCCCTCTTCGCTTGGTGCTGCCACATTCATTATTATTGCAGATTTATACAACCATGCCATAAGTTAAAAAAATTCTTGCAACATATAGAATCTTGGGTGACCTCATTTCAGCCATTTCTTGGCTTTCCCACATTGGTATGGTTGCCATAGAAGAAAAGTAATGGATGGAACACAAGGCAACAATCTTCAACAAACTTCATGTAGGTGACATTACGTATACAAAGAATTTTAGAGGGTGAAAAATAGCTTATTTGAAATTATTTTTTGTTAGTTCAAATGGGTTTTTATAGAATTTGATTTCCTTTCTTGGTTTGAGAGATATCAGTGATTGAAGTTACACATGTTTATAAAGCAGTTGGGCTGCACATACCTTGAGATTCAAAAAATATTTTCTCACTCCAAAACTCATTAAAGAATAAGTATAATATATCAATGGAAAGGTCACTTCAATACCTTAAATGGTTATTTGACATAATTTGATTTCATCATCTGTAGCAAGATTTATCAACAAAGTTGCAATGAGACGTTCATCCACAAACTCACAGTTATGGGTAAACCACAAAAAACCCTTCTCCAAGGTTGTCATTTCCAACATGGTTATGGGTCATCCACAAACCCACGGTTATGGGTTTGCCATATAAATCCCTACTTATCAACCCTTTCTCTTTATTAGCACTTGACACATTGTAATCATGATGGTTATGGGTCATCCACAAACCCATGGTTATGGGTTAATGACACAAAACCCTTCTCTTTATTGGCTCATTGCATATTGTAATCATTATTGTACATTAAACATAATATGGTCCCTCTGTTTTATCATATTTGAATGATGGGGACTATCATTTCTAAGGGGGGAGGATTGATGATTAATCTGAATCTTGGGGTCTCATAGTCTAAGCTTGGATATATAAGTCATAAAGTCATATTTTTATATAAAAGGGAACTTCATAGATATGTAACTAATGGAGTAAACACCAATTAAAGTTGACTCCTGAAAGAAAAAAGAAAAAAAAAAGGAAAAAATAAAAAGAAAAAAAAAGAAAAAAAACACCTTATAAGAAGATAATAGGGAGAGAGTGGAGGTTAAGGAGAGGTCCCAAAATTTGCCTCATTATATGTAATCTCTCTCTCTCTCTCTCTCTCTATATATATATATATATATCCAATTCTTGCATTTTGTGATTAGTTTCATGGAAGATCTGTATGTTTTATATCTTCCTCTCTTAGCATTCATGCATTCTAAATCTTAGCCCCGAAGATTTGGTTCAACTTATGCTTTGAAAAGGTTTTCAGTTATAAAGAAATTTTCCAAATTTCTGATTTTCCATGTTGGAGTAACATTATATCGTCCATACTAGCATATTGGATGGTTCACGGCCATATCAACATATCGACGGATTAGAGGATTTGTTCTATATTTCACATATTGACCATAAAAGCATATCGAGCCCTTGAAATATTAGAACCTTGGTCCATACTAGTATATTGGCATATGAATGCTTCAAAAGTTTGGACAGTGTGCAGTTCATAAAAAAGCGTCGATATGGCAAGGCCTAGTATGACATGTGGGCCAAGGACATGGAAAGCATAGGGATGACATATAGCCAAAGGCCACCATGTGTTAGCCTCTTGGATGCTATTGGATGATGATGTGGCCCTAAGGGGCAAGACTTCAAACGTGAATAACTTTGTGCTTGGAGCTCAAAATGAGATGAAATTTATACCATTGGAAAGTTAGTGACAAACAAAAGATGATGGTGGTATCAAATTATGATTTGAGGTGATGAAATAAAGAGGAAATTTGATAACCCCATCTTCATAATAAACCTTGAAATTCAATTTTAATTACACCATAAATCCCTAATATTACATTAGGGGGTTGGGTGTGTTATAGGAGAGATACCCAACATTATTTCTATCTTCTTGAATTATTTATATGGTTTACTTCGATACACTATGCCCTTGTCTCTTCCTGAATTAATACCATTGAATGCATTGGTCCTCTACATATGTGATAGTGTAGGATTATGACTTTATTATAGTCTTAAAATCCTCCCACCTAGTCATTGGAGGATCTCCCTCCAACATCAGGGTTTTTGTGTGGCTTTCCCACTAGGTTAGGGCATGTCTCTCTAGTGTGAAATGAGCAAATGAAATTTTCCATTCCTCCTTTATGTGGTGAACACTAAAATAAAACTCTAACTATTGCTATTAGTGATTTAATTTAAAAGTGAAATCTCACCTTGATATAGATTTATATATAACTTATCTTCCATCATGAATAAGGACTATGAATGGTTCATGGAAATCGAACTAGGTTTTTCTTTTTCAGGTTCTTTCTTAGACTCCTCCTCTAGTTCTTCCCAATCCCCTAAGTTTCTCTTTGATCTGGCCTTTAAGTTAGAATTTCCATCTTCTCTAATTCTAAGATTGTTTTCTATAGCTACCATAAGGAGGTTCATATTATGGTTGATATCTATGACCTTTTCTTCCATCCTTGAAAATCGCTCCTCTGTCATATCACAAGGTTTACTAAAAATAGATTTGTTGGCCATTGTTGGAGTTTTATGAATTTTTGTTTATACTAATCTGGATCCCCTCCAACTTCCCAAAAATTACCCAAACACACCTACTTTGGTACCAATATTATCTATAAACTATTTTGCACATTCCATTGGGTATTTCGTCAAAATAAATATGATGAATGATAGAGTGAAATCTAAAATCTATACTATGAGGGTTAATTTTACTTGTATTTCTATAGTTAATAATTATGGTTTTTTTGCTTATGCATGAAATAGATAAAATGTTGAAATAGAGAAAAATGAAATAAAAACATACAATAATCACAATTAACACCAAGATATGACCTAAGAAAACCTTTCCCGAGAAAACACAACTACAAGATGAAGTTGCCTAGCTCTCTCTTTCTCGAAAATGGAAATAATGCAAGTACAAAGGAAAATGCACTCTTTATGGAGTCACTTGAGATCTATGGCTTGATAGGCTGCTACAGACACTAAAACCCCTCTATTATGTTCTCTCACTCCCACTCCCAAGCTGCTTTTCTCTACTATGTAACAAAATAAAATAGAATGAATGGAACCCCTTTTTCTCTTAATGGTGTGGTTATCACATAATTTGATATCCAACTAGGGATTATTTTTGGCCCATTCAACCCTTTGTATGATTCAAAATTCAAGCTTTCTATATTATTATTCGTATTCCACACATGGATATCCATTTTTCCATGAGTGATGAGGGTTAATGTGGCATCCTCTTGAATTATGTTGGTCAATCATGATAGGTCAAATTATGGGAGGCATAAGATTTTCTCATGAGCTCTAATTGAGGCTATTCTTGCATCATTAGAAAGTTATCAGTGTGTGGATTACGAAACATAGGTCCATAGTAAGTTTGGGACCACAAAAATTTATCATTTAAGGCCTTAAAATGGCTCATGAATTCTTCACCCACAATTTTTTAAACATGGTCTGTCAATAAAAATGATCTTGCAAATTTCTCCATTTTTTCCACTCTGAGATCATTGATATGGATGATATTTATATTGTAATTATCCAATATAGATATATTCTCAAGGTGTTGGGCCCAACTTAAGAACCCCAAAGGAATTTTGATCCCTAAATGAAGTTTGAATCCTAAAAAATTGGATAATTTGAGGAAAAATAAAACTTGTTGGCTATTCATATTGAAATATCAGGCCCTCTTACAAACTTCTTACATCAAATATAAATTATCTATGTAAGTATTTAAATGCACCACTTTTTTAGAGGTCTTTTTATCACATTGTATAAATCACATACAATTGTCCATAGATAACATACCTTCCACCTAGCAAAACATGGTTATACATTGTTGCTCTCACTGGTCTTGTTATGCAAATTTCTCTAGAATAGCTAGGAAGACTAAGAAAAATTGCTCAAGTCCAAGAATGACCATACCATTTTAGATTTGATAATAGTAACAGATGAGAGAGATCTAGACAGTATAATTTTCTATAAAAGCATAAAAAAAACAGTAAATAAACGATGAAAGACAAATGAAGGGAGGGACAAGGACATATGTAGTAAAACTCCAGTGTGGGGAAACATGACTAAAACTACTCCTTTATTCTATGAGTAAACTCCCCAATTATTCATGGTTACAACCCCACGTAAGCATTATAGAAAATTACACATGTACACATCACAATCCGTTATTGCACATTTTCAAACCTATTCCATAGAGCCTTGTTCACCTTTATTATATGTGAGAGGGTGTAAAGAGAACAAATCTCATGATGCGTGTGGGATAAATCATTTTTACAATATTGTAGTTATTGAATAATAACTTGGTGAAAAGACCACCAGGAAATCATTAATATATTCACATTCTAAAAAAATATTCCTCAAATCCACATGGACATATTCTAAATGTGAATTATGATAAACACATATATGATAAAACAAATTCATATACATTGATTCTCACTAATATTGGGAGGTTGTATGATCCTCAAATCTTAAATTAAAAGAAAATTATCAAATATATTGCACCATGAATGGGGGCGATGATGAGAAGAGGGATCTTCATAAATATATCAAATAAGAATAGAAAATATAACCTTGATAAATATTACTAATGCCTTCATCCGGAGAGTTTTGGTTTCTTTTGCATAGACTACTTAATTTCTTACATTCCACTTATACTCTCCAACTTTATTATGATTGAGAAAACTTTGAGATGCTTTAACCTAACTCAAAGTTAGAAAACAATTCAGAACCAAGGGCTCTAAAAGAGGAAAGCATTAAAATTGAGAGTTACTCCTCCAAGAATTACCCTAACATATCCTCGTTCTCAATGGACTCTTGCCTCCATGTGTCTTTCTCCTCCCTCAAAGCTCTTATTTATATGGAGAAAAGTAGATTCATAGTAGTGAGAACTTGATATATGTGTTGTACATGTGTATGGTCTTTGCATCTACCTCTCGAAATCTTTATTTTCGGTGCATTTTCATATTTTTTAGGCCATTCTAAAGGTGCCCATGTTGATTTTTGTGGTTCGAACATGAACTACACAAGTTTTGTGTGAAACATGTGTGAAGTCATATGAATTTATTTCTATTTTTTAATTCACTTTATTAAAGTATATTATCAACGTGAAGAGCCCTTTTTTATTTTGAGTTATATAAAGTCTAATAAAGTATAATTCCCCCACCCCCACAAGTGTGAGTATGTGCCAAACATCATGTTAATGATACAATTCAATATTGATTCCATTCACTTGTCTGAACACATGCACATTCCAATGCAAACGTACTGTAAGTTAACTTCTCGCACATTTGGGTTATTAACTAATTTAATGAGCAGGTATGCCCATTCGAATCTGGATTAAAGGGAAATGATGGCTAACTATTATGGCATGGATTAGCACCTTGAGATGTGAGCATGAGGTCATTGTTGAGCACAACAACTTCTTTATTTAGCTCAACAAAGGTTACAATTTATCTGTATAGTTTATTCCTCTCCTTCTCTGGTTTTTGTTAGGTTGGCAGGTATATATCTCAATGCATCTCTTATTTCACCTCCAACATAGTTCTACATTTGCATGGGCACTATGGGGATCAGGATGGTCAATCTGTCTCAACCTCTTGGACTGTCTCTTGCCAAAAATCTCTTGTCTTCTCTCTATCCATCAGATAAAATAAATCACAGTAACAAAATTGTTGGGGTCTCCATTCTCCGTGGGCAGTGGACCTCACAATGGAAGCTCACTAGCATCCAAATAGGGGCGGGTTTTGGATTTTCTCAATAATTCTAGCACCCTATCATAATTGGCCCTCAAATGTCTCACCTGCATAGCTTTGTTGGTTTTGGACGTTCTCAATAATTCTAGCACCCTATTGTAATTGGCCCTCAAATGTCCCACTTGTGTAGCTCTATCATTAATAGTTTCTTCACTCTCAACTACACAGGGAGTAGCATCAAATCAAAGGATGCATTAGTCGTAAGCATAGTCAATGAGGAGCTCATCATGCAAGTGCTTGTGGCCAAGTTGCCCAGGTTCAAGATGCTTGTGGTCATGGTTTCACTACTAGGGGTTGTAGCACTCGTGGTTGCGGTTCTAATGGTAGCATTGTTTACTGAAGCCATATTGGAGGTCACGATGTTCATGGTTGAAGCTAAGTTCAAAGTTGGGATGTTCGTGGCACTCATGGCCTAAGTTTAGGGGATATCTAAGTTCTCGATCTTGCATGTCTCTTGCTCCTCTTGTTTTTTTTTTTAACACAAGGTGAATCGGTAACTGCCAGGCCTAATCTATGGGAGACCTAGGATCAATCCTCATAGCTGCCACTATAACACCAAGAGTACATCCAGCTACCTGCAAGTCGGATATACTAAGTTCATATGATTTTAGCAAGAGCGAGACTCACGTTCCACCAAGGCGGGGGTGGGGAATCTGCTCCTTGAGCTGCCACCACAACAGGTGAATGTACTCAATGAGATTTGAACTGCGGTCTCTTGAGCTTCGCCCAAGTAGACTTACTTTTTAAGCACACATCACTGTACCTTGTTCCTCCTATTAACAATAGCATGTATTTTTTAGCTAACTACAACCTTGGGAACACTCTCTTTGTTTCAAGCATATGAAGTCCATAAACAATTGCAAGCTCATTTTTGTAGTTTTTTATGACAATAGATTGTCGGAAAAGACAACGTATTCTCGAAACTTATTCATTATGTCTGATAATTTGGTTAAGAGAGGTTTTCAAAACCTAAAGTTCATCTACTTGTCCTATTGGTTTGGTTTCCCCACGGAACGGGCAGAAAACTCTCTTTTGTAACATCTTTTTGAACTAATGAAAATTCGAGCCTTCAAACAAACATAAAAATATAAATTTTACACTAATGTTTTAGATGTATCTCAACCATTGATCTCAAAGGAAATTAATATTTAATCTCAACCACTGATCTCAAAGTGATATTAATGTAGGAAGATTCAATGATTAACTCAAAGTATAAAGGAAGGGTAAGGTAGAAGCAAATAAGACATAATAACTCTCAGTTGCACAAAGTAATAAAGTATTTTTTCTTAGTATGCAAGCCAAGAGAAAAGGAAAACAAGATTACATCAACGAAATAAATCTCAGCCTATTCGTGAGACCATATGATCCAACACAGAGAGAAGTTGTATCATTTAGGCATAGGAGGAGAAGATAGGTCATACAATTCAACTAAGGAACTTGGTTGAACAATTTCAATTAGGGCCATACTTAGCTACAAGGAGGCCATATGTTGTACGGAGAACGAATCATGAACCGTAGGGTGCAAAACAACTTCAATTCAATCATATAGGGTTGTATGACCACATCATATAGCCAACAATTTTATTGTGGGTTTATCTTTCTTAGTTGAAAATTTGTTCTAGTGTGGGAAGCCCTTGTAAGTTTGGAATAATTTTTAACGAAAAATTATTTGAAGGGAAGGAAAAATTATGGGTACTTGGAATTTATTTTGATTCCACTAATTTATATTTTGAGCAAATGTGTGATAATTCTATGGTTTGAAGTTGGTCTACATAAAAGAATAAATTTTAGCAAGTAATTTCACTTGAGATTATAAAGATGTTACTAACGTAGGTTGGGAAATTTTTAATAGCCATTGGTTGCATTAAGGAAAGTAGTAAGTAGTTGTAAGTTGCATGAAGGAAAATAGCAAGCATAGGGAAAAAGACTTAAAAACTTATCTAGAAGATCTACAAACTAATGAATGAAAGCATGAAGGATGTCTAGCTCTATTTAATGGTCAAGGGCAACCAAATATAGCTATATAATTATTAAGAACCAAATATTGACAATTTTACACTATGAATATGAATGCTTACATAGACAAGTGTATGGTTAACCTTTGATACTTCATAATAATATTATGTAAATGAATATAAATGTGTATATGTTATCCAAAAGATTATGGAATATTTCATCAAATATATTAAAAAGAAATATAGATTTAGAGCTATGTTGTTTTACATTGTACTTTGTAATAAACACTGATGAGTTGGTGTAGGTAAAACATAGAATTTGAAATATTGTATCTTTTTATTTAAAGAAAATGTGAGTTAGTTTGATTTATGTTTATTTTTTGAACTAAGTTGAGTTTGGGTTGAGGCCAACCCCAATGTTGGATAGAAGAAGCAATCACCCATTAGTGGTTCGATGTTATCACTGGGATTGTGTGAAGCTCGATCAAGCTTGGGCGCCCCTGGGGATAGCTTAATTCCCCCAAAGGTGGCTCCCATCCTCAACCCCTCCCCATGAGATTTGAATATGTGACATGGTGGATACTAAACCCTACACAAACCAATTGGTTTACACATCATGGGTTTGAGTTAGCCTAGTAATAAATATTATCACCTGGTGATTATAAAGATGAATAATAAATGATTATACAATTGTTTTAGGTTAGATGAAAAAATTGTTTGTTACTAAAATAAATATTCAAAGTAATATACAAACAATGCATATATAATATTCTAATCGAACAAGTGATGGTATTCAAGGATCTAAGCTCGATTGGTTTGGTGAAAAATTATTTTCCCCAGTGGCATGAGTTCAAGTCTTCATAGACATGTTGTAATTGGATCATTATGGCATTTATGAAATAGTTGTATCTAGTGTAATCTTAGCAACCGATGTTTCAAAGTTATCAATTATCTATAAATTCTCATTCTGATTTAAAAAATAGTATAAATGATGATATCAAGTGATAGATAAACAAAATCAAAACATTGATCTATAAATAAAGACTACAAATAGAATATGCATAGCCATGCCATGACCATTACCACTACCCTTATCAAATCATTCATACAAATATTCAAGGTGAAAATTTTCTATGCATTTGCAATTTAAAAACAAATTAGTTAAATTTAAACACAATTTATGCTAACTATATATTTAAACTAAGTGTGCATTAAATTATACGCATATGGGAAAAGGTAAATTTCTTGGCAAGGAACTCAATCTACAGAAGTTGAACATATATGCCAATGGCCACAAAAATTGGAAAACATAATTATAAAAAGACATGATTATCATTACACTACAAGGAAAATACTTTTTAGCTGAGGTTATAATGAAGGTTTTTAGTGTTATAAAATTGGAATTTTTTTTTCAAAAAACCCTCCACTAAAATATTTGTTTGCGGTAGTGGACGTTCCAATGAAGATTATAACAAAAATTCATCACAATTGAAAAAATTTGGGTGACTAGAGGTTTTAGCGGTGTGCTTCATGGAATTATATCACCATTGTGCTAACTATATAAAAGCATCGAGAGTGTATACATAACTAAAAGTATCGAGGCATTGAATGCGAAGAACATTGATGTCTGAATGGGTGTTCTTTTCAAGAACAGAACTAGGGCAGGGAAAAAAATATTGCAGACTCGGTGCATTTATTTAAACTCACAGGTGTGATGTGTATGATTGTATAAAAGCACAGGTGCACTATTGATATAAAATAACTCGTGTTATTAATTTGAATAATGCACTAGGTATGGCAATAATATTTTGTAGCACTAGGAAATTAATTCTATGAAAGAAATGGTGCTTTAAGAATTACAATGCACTATGACGTTAAATGCAAACAATATCAGTGCTTGAAGAATATAATGCCCTGGCATTGTCGTTTTCGGGAAAGGCACCATCCATTAAAAAACCTTGTCATAACGGTGCTTTTGGATAAAATAATGCACCAGTGCGTGTTTATGTTATAGACACACTGTTTTTTTGTATAAAATTTTCTCTTTTTTAGAAACATTGACCTCTGATAGTGCAATTATTGTGACTTTTTAAATTCGTTATTCATTGAAAATAGACATATATATTATAACAATATTCATATAAATTAAATTTTGATTAGAGCATTTGTATATGATGTTTAGATTAATTTGTTATAATATTAGATTTCACATCTCTTCATTATAATAATTAATCTTCCACATATTTAATCAGTGGTGTAACATTTCAAAGAAACATTGAAGAATGCAATAAAATAAATTAAAATGAATTTTATTATATATCAATAAGAGAATCTTTGTTATACACAATGGGATAGTTATTGGTAACCCCTTGTCCTTCAATTGGGATGTTATGTCCATTACAGTAAACAAAATATCCGATTTTCACAGAAAATTATTTCAAAAAATACAACAGGTTGCATTGATATCGAATTAGATCATCATTCTTCACTCGAAATGTTGTCAGTGCTCGAGCTACCTCCATGAATTTAGTTATTTGGATGAATGTTTTGTTGATTGCATCGATTGATTTCATCTTCTTGATCTTGTTCCATTTGCAAACATAAAAATAAAGTGTAATGAGTGTGTCTACATTGGTGAGAATAATGAAAATTGAAATAAATAATATACATGAGTGTAAATCGAATAGCAATGTATCATAGCAAGAAGTGACTCATGAACTGTACACATGGTTTCAAAACCAAGTCTCATGCCTTGTTGCAACAACTCTTCTATTGGTGTAGTTCCATACTTTGTTTCTTGTAATTTTATACCCCATTATAAATCATAGATTTAATATAACGGATTTTTTTTCTTCTATTTATTATAAACTCGAAGAAGTAAAACAACATAGATATTGTTGAAAATTCAGCAAGAAAGTCTTAGTTTTTATTGTTTTCTTAATTAAAATTGAGAAAATTCAAAATTTCACATCAACAGACAACTTGGAGGAGTTAACTGAGGTGACATGGCTCTTGGCACTCAATTTAGAACACTCAATTTGAGTTAATGAGTTGAAGTTCAATTTACTTGAGTTGATTCCTTAAAAATACGAGTCTAGCTCAATTAATTCGAGTTAGGGACATTAGTTTCAGTTGTGTGCAATGGGTTCCTAAATTTTAGGGGCCTAGGTTGAGTTAATTTTAGTTGTAGCAATTAAATTCAGTTAAATTGAGTTATGGTTAGTCAAACTAGTGCTAATTGTTGGAGGAACTAGTGGAAGGTCAAGTTGTGGAAGTGGAACTTCAACCACACTCATTGATCATCCAGATAACTAATCAGTTAGACTAAATTAGCTCATGCATGCAGAGAAATCGAGTTACCCAGTTGAGATGGAGTTTCCAAGGCAATGTGCAATTAATTAATATTATATTGAGTTTATAGCTATTGTATTTGTCAGGTGATCAACCTAAAGGAATTGCACATGAAAATAGGGGGAAATTCATAAAGAATAGGAGCCGATTTCCTCAAGGAACGATGCAAGGAAATAGGAGCTTGGGAAGAGTTGAATTTGGCTAATCTTGGGCAAAGTTCATTTAGTTAGGTAGAGAGATAGTATATACTAGCATAGGGTATGCTCAGGCTTGAGTGAGCATTGTATTTTTTCTCTATTCTTTGATTAATGTAATACAGATATTAAGGGGTTTTGAGTAGTTACTTTCCCCTAGATAAATATTTGTGCATGTGTGATGTTTCCTTTTGCATGTCAATGATTCTTGGTTTAGATGGTAAATTAACTTCAGTGGAGTAGCTTCAAGTCTTGTGATTTAGTAAATTTCATGAGCATTTTTGAATCTACACATTAATTTCTACATGGTATCAGAGCGAGATTCACATTAGAAACCAATAGTTGAATTCCCCATGTACAATGATCATTGAATAAATAATGAGATATTAGGAGGATGATTTATGGAGCACTAGTTCAAGGTAGATCTAGAAGATCCTATCTACAAACTTCTTCATGGAGCTGGAAGGTTGTTAGTGGATAGATCAATGAGCCAATGTTTAGTGACACAAAAATGAGTTGTGATCATAAATATTGGTAGATTGAGGGACACAAATATTTCCCATAGGGAGGTTGAGACTCAAAGTGAGTCTAGTTTCAGAGGGGGCAACCCTATGGGAGCTAGAACTTTAGGATTTGGGGAGATTAGACTCATTCTTACAAAGGTTGCAGTAGTAGTGCAAAAGCAGCAGAAGAGTAGTAGAAATAGTAGTAGCAGTAGATTATTTTTCGCAATGCATCCAGCTATTCCTCCAGGAGTGAGGTGGATCGATGTAGATCCCTAGTTTAAGAATTGCATAAATTGGGGTTGAAGCATGCAACACAACAGTCTATTTTCAAAACTGGAGTCCTCATCATATTCTTGGCATGAGTACACCAAAGGAACCTTTTTCAGGGAAGAAACCAGATGTGTCATACTTTAGGATCTCTGGATCATCAGTTTATTGTCATGTTTCTAAGGAAGCAAGGAAAAATATAAAGCTGACAACAGATTTGGGCATATTTTTTGGGTACACAGATACACATCACAACTACCGTGTGTACGTGTCATCCCTTGGGATGACAATGGTGAGACAGGATGTGAAATTTGACGAGTGGAAGGAAATGAAGTGTTCTCTTGAGACATAGCTTCATTTGTAGGTTGATCAAGAGCTTTTGGATCCAAAGGAAGAACCTTAGGAATTTGTGGAGAAGCCACAAGAAGAGGAGCAGAGAGTGGAGACATCCAAAGAAGGAAGGAAGTGAACCAGGGAAGATGACAGATTATTGCAGGATACTAGAGAGAATGTGGGAGAACCCACATCACAGCACAGGCAAAGGAGATCTACAGATTGGTACACTAAATACATGGCTCTGATGAGTGAGCTTATAGAGACATATCCATCCTCATTCGAGGAAGATGTAGAGAAACCAGTATAGGTTGATGCTATCATAGAGGAATATCATTCCATTGTCAAAAACAGTGTTTGGGAAGTTGTTCCAAGACCAGCAGATAAATAAATGGTTGGTTCGAGATGGATTTACAAGGTAAAGGATGTAGCAGACGAGAGCATAGAGAAACACAAGGCCATATTTGTGGCCAAGGGGTTCTCTCATGTGGAGTGCATTAGCTATGAGGATACCTTTGTTCCAGTAGCAAGGCAATCATCCATCAGGCCAATTCTAGCACTGTCAGCACAGATGGGGTGGAAGGTCACCAAATGGATGTGAAGACATCATTCCTTAATGGATTTATTGAGGAGGTGTATATTGAGCAGCCATAGGGGTTTAAGACCTTTGGCAAAGAGTCACATGTATGGAGACTCAAGTGAGTGTTGTATGGACTCAAGCAAGCACCATGTGCTTGGTATACCATAATCGATAGCTATCTCATAGGTTTGGGCTTCAAAAAAAGTGAATCAGATGCAAACCTTTATCACATTGTGGTAGAAGGTAAATTATTGATTTTTGTTTTAGATGTCGATGACTTGATCCTTACTGGTGATGAGCAGTTAATCATACCTTACAAGAGAGTTTGAGATGAAGGACATGGGCCTCATGCACTAATTCCTTGGTTTAGAAGTATGGCAAGGAGATGGGGAATTGTTTGTCTCTCATGGAAATTATGGAAATGAGATACTTCAGAGGTTCTGCATGGATAGGTGAAAACCCACACAGACACCTCTAGCAGGAAAATGGAGGAAAGAGGATGCTACTTCAAGTGAAGTAGTGGAGGCTACCATTTACAAGCATCTTATGGGTTCACTCATGTATTTGGTGAACACATGACTAGACATGTGTTATGTAGTTAACCAGCTTAGTCGAGCAATGGTTAAGTTAACCAAAGTGTATTAGAAGGTAGCAAGGCATGTGTTGAGATACGTCAAAGGAACTACTCAGTTCGGTATTCAGTACATATGGACAAAGGGAGTGAACCTGCAAGGCTTCACAGATTCATATTGGGCAGGGAGTCCATCAGACAAGAAGAACACATCAGGAGGAATTTTCAGTGTTGGGTCCGTAGTAGTTTCTTGGTATAGTATCAAGCATAGATATGTGGGACTCAGCTCAGTAGAAGTAGAGTACATGGTTGTAAGTCAAGCAGCATGTGAAGCTATCTAGATGAGAAATATTAGTGTTGGTTTATTTGGTCAGAAGATGGATCCTACAGTGATTTATTGCGACAATCAGAGTTGTATCAAACTCTTTGAGAATCCAGTATTTCATGATCAATCCAAGCATATCGACATTTAGTATCACCATCTATGAGATTGTGTGTAGAGGCATATTATGTTGTTGTAATACATTCTGATAGAGGAACAAGATGCAGATATTTTGACAAAGTCTTTTTCAAGAGGAAAATTCGAGTTCCATAGAAGTAGGATTGGGGTATATTATAATCCCTTTCTTGCTGGGAGGGAGTGTTGAAAATGCAACAAGAAAGTCTCAATTTTGATTTTTGCCTTAATTAAAATTGAGAAAATTTGAAATTTCACATCTCATTTGAGTTAATGAGTTGAATTTAAGTTTACTTGAGTTGATTCCTAAAAAATTAAGAGTCTAGCTTAGTTAACTCCAGTTAGGGGCATTAAGTTCAATTGTGTGCAGTGGGTTCCTAAATTTTAGGAGAATAGCTTCAGTTAATTTCATTTGTAGAAATTTAATTCAGTTAAACTGAGTTATGGTTAGTTAAACCAGTTCTAATTGTTGGAGGAACTAGTGGAAGGTCAA
Organism: Pinus taeda; assembly: GCA_000404065.3. NCBI lineage: Eukaryota > Viridiplantae > Streptophyta > Pinopsida > Pinales > Pinaceae > Pinus > Pinus taeda. The sequence continues at coordinate 35,338 of APFE030724028.1, forward strand.
GTTGTGGAAGTGGAACTTCGACCACACTCAGTGATCATCTAGATAACTAATCAATCAGCCTAAATTAGCTCATGCATGCAGAGAATTTGAGTGACCCAATTGAGATGGAGTTTCCAAGGTAGTGTACAATTAAATATATACTAGATTGAGTGTATAGTTATTATATTGATTAGGTGATCAACCCAAAGGAATTGCGCAATAAAATAGGGGGAAATTATGAAAGAATAGGAGCCTATTTCCTCAAAGAACAATGCAAGTAAATAGGAGCTTGGGAAGGCTTGAAATTGGCTAAGTGTTGGGCCAAGTTCAGTCATTCGGGAAAAGAGAAAGTCTATACTAGTGTAGGGTGTGCTCAGGCTTGAGCAAGCATTGTATTTCTTATCTATTCTTTGATTAACACAATACAGATAGTAAGGGGTTTTGAGCAATTGTTTTCCCCTTTATAAATCTATGTGCATGTGTGATGTTTCCTTTTGCATGCCAATTCTTATTTTAGATGGTGAATTAACTTACGCATATCATTAGAGTAGCTTCAAGTCTTGTTATTTAGTAAATTTCACGAGCAGTTTTGAAACTACACATTAATCTCTACAGATACTTACAAATCTCACAATTAATTTTTGATATTCCAACATATATTCACAACCCATATTTAACCCAATGTCAATCAATTCTTTTGATGGCTCTTATTTGTATGTTAGCACCTACTTGAATACATTCAATGATGGTTGTTGTAAAACAACTTAAAATATACTAAAATGAAACCTTGAGTTGTTATAAGGAAATGTTAGTAATTACTCACAAACTTTGATATCAACCCTTTTCTTCCTTGTTGGCTTGCTTTATGTGTTGAATGAGTTCCATTTTGTTTAATTTTCTGCAAGAAAATACTTGAAAATTAATATTTAATGCTAAATTATTTGTTTATATGTGAAAATTCAATGATTACATACATTTGAAGCACATTTTTGTTAATATGGCTCATCCTGTGATGCAATTATGTCCATTGTTTTTACCATCTCGTTGTACACTTTTTTGGACATTCCTACTAGCATGTTTCGCATATTAGCTCGTTCACCTTTTGGGATTTTCATAATCTTCCTGAAAAAAGTAATAAATTATTTTTATATTGATATATGAAAATTAAATATAACAAATTTGATATTAATAAATGAACGGTTTGTAGTAATATATACATATAATTCTGGAAAGTGTTTTCAATTAGGAATATTACCTTTTAAATAATTCCCTCTTGTTGTATGTTTTTGCTATTGCAAGTCTGACAAGTCTCATTGACCAATGCTCCAGAAACACTTTCTGTCGTTTATATATAACTTTGTTCTTGGAATCATTGGATTGATTTTTGTATTATAAGTGGAAAGTATGTCTATATGCTTGATCCACTATATCCCTCATAGTTTTGTAAATTTTTTCCCCTTTCATTAACCTCCAACACCAATCCAAATGAGCTAAGAACCAATTCATCATCATTTACATGTTCTATAATTTTTATTTTCTTAGAACGACATTGATATTTTCCTTCATTGTTGCTCCCTATAGAACATTAAACATATATGAACTAATTGATTGTTTGAAACATGTTATCTAATATTCTTAAGTATATTATTAATGAACATTCAAAAGAAAAAAAACTGATATTGAATAGTGTTTGGGCAGTTTTATCACTCATAAAGTAACTAAACCACAATCATTAATTGTCAACCAGGGTAAGTATTTTTATTTCAAAGGCATCTACACTATCTGTGTTGATACATGTAACAACCACATAAAACAGAAAAGATGTCGTTGAACATACTTGTAGGAATTAAAGAACTCTTGCAAATGGAAATACAAGCTTGCAGGAATTAAAAGGCACACTGCAGAAATGAAACACACTCGGCAAGGAAAGAATCCACACTTCATAAAAACTTCAGAATAAAGATAGGCATGCCATACACTATCATCTAAAGATATAACAACAATTAAATAACATGGAATTGAGTAATCTGTGTAACATCACACCATAAATCTGAAAGCATAAGTGTATTTATCCCATAATGAAATGTGTGCAACAGTAATAAGAAATCTACACTAACACATGAAAAACAAATACCCTATTAACATTGTGATCCCTACTAAAGAGGACCTTCCCTCCTGGCAGGGTGCAGGAGTAAAACGAAAACTATTTAAGAATTCAACATAGAAATTACAGTGACATCACCAGATATATGCTTGTATTAAAATAGTTGAAGAGTACAAGATCAAAATGTCGGTATTATCTTTGTTCCTTCCACTTCACATGAGACTAAGCTCTTTTATAAAGTATTTAATAATCCCTAAAATTAGGAAAATGAATCAACCATGAGAATTTGTGATTCTCATGTTGATTAAGATAACATAAATAATAGAATGTTATGCAACCATCTCACAAAAAGATAGAAAAGAAAAAGCAACGACTTCAAAATCAACCTCTTCGAAGGGGCAACCTCTTTTACATTACACAAATGAACAATTCTTCGATGATTCAAATGAAAAAACATTCTTTCTATATATAGGAGTCTAAGGGGTCACAATATAATCAGAGTCGACATAACAATAAGAATATAAGGGCACAACAATAACAATTGTGGGCTTCTATGGGGCACAATAATAACAATATGGGGGCAACATGGGCACAACAATAACAATAAGGGATACACTAAAAATAATAATGGGGGATACACTAGTATTATAGGGACCTAACATAGAAAGATAGAAATTGTTACAAACTTCTTTTAATAAAAAATTGTTACGGTTACACCACCGTTATTTAGACACAATTGTAACTTCTCAGATCTTCTTAACTGTTCACATGAAATTACTTTGTGCAACCCTTCATATTTGTCTTTGAAAATGGTGGCTAAGGTCTTGACAGTTCGCAGTGTAACAACAGAAAATGGCAAACCCAAGGTGTAACAGCAACCCACACTATCTAACAAAAAGTAACAGCAACAACTGTTCCTCCATGGCTATCAGTAGTTATGGAAACGCCTGAAAGAAAAACATTCAATAGAACTCTTCCAAAGATACCTTGGTTAGTCATCCCAAAGAAATCATTGTTTCGTTCAATACTTAGTAGAAAATAACATAAAAATACGTCAAAGAAAAAGGTTGCTTCTTTATCAGAGGGAGTGACATTGTACTAGGTAAATTGTAGGTTCAACGAGGGAAAATGACCAAAAATGGGGAAAAGGATGCCGGAAATATCCTCAAATATTTCACCCAACAAATAGTATTTTTTCATTCACCATATTCATGATTCTACAATTTTTCTATCGAGATTTTACACTCTTCTACAATTAGATTAGAAATAATATTATTGAGCTTCCTCCTTTTTGGCCTATGCATGACACACACTAACACATAGATAATAGTTAAACATACATATAGTTCAAACATATTAATTTTGCCAAGAATTTACAAAGAACTTATATTTTCTACTTTTTTGGATGTCCTGTCATTGTGTCAATTATTATTTTTGTTACTTGACAACTTCTCAAATATTTTTTATCAATATACAACCTATATCATTCAATACATAAGCTAGTAAATATATTTTATACCTAAATCAAATATTTTAAGCCAAAAAGAGTTTTGGAAACTGGTGCGGTTATTTGAAAAAACACTCTAGTGCGCTTATTCTATTAAACGCACCAAACATTTAATTGTTTAGCATTGACAATGATTTTTTTTAAATGATTTTAAATTATGATGGTACAATTTGCAATGATAAAAGCATTGCCATTATAGTAAAAAATGAAAACATGAAAAATTAAATACAAGTCACTTAATGATGCTATTTGGAAAATGTGATCTAGTGTGTTATATTACACTAGGTGCACCAATAAACAGTCTACATTTTTTTTAAAAAGGACAGGGTCGACAAGATTTAGTCTAAAATGTAATGATAAAAGCACCACATTGAGCACCGATGTGTTGTATTTCATAGGGCACACTATGAAACAAACATCATTTTTTTTAAACGAAGAGGGCCAATAGGGTTTAGATCTAATTCAATAATTGGTCCCCCCACTTTACATGTCAAACACCTATATATAGCAAGTACATAAACCCATCCAATCTAAAATGCCTAAAATGAAAAACCCTAATTGTGAAGTGGTAGAGGGAGTTAAACCCTAAGGTGAAATTTTGCAGTCACATAAGCAAAAAGAAGCAAGGGTTTAATGTAAGTATTGATTTTTTATTTTTATTTTTTATTTTTTCCTGAATTTTAATTAAATCTAAATAGGAACAGATATCGTAAAAAAATTTACTAGTAAAATCAATAGTACAAAATTTATTCTGGAGGGGTTTTAATTATTTTTTCTAAATTTTGAATAAATCTAACAAAAATTGTAAAAAAATTTAACATTAAAATCGGTAGTAAAATTTAAATTTTATGTTATGCAAGGTTTTGACCGAATCACCATACCTTTCAAATTATGACCTTTCTACAGCTCCAAAATATTTTTTTGTTCCACAGTGCTCCCAATATGTCTCTCTTGCAAATGATCTCTCTTTTAATTAAACCTAACAGAAATTGTAAAAAAAATTATTAGTAAAATCAACTATATAATTTAAAATTTCTACTATGTAGGGTTTTGAGTGAATCACCATATCTTTCAACTTTTGATCTTCTGAATAGTTCTATTGTTCCAAAGTATTTCGCTGCTCCCAATTCTCTAAGTGTGTCTCTCTTCCAAATCTCTCCCTTGCAATTTTGGGAAAAATAATGAAATAGTGAATAACTTATTACTATTTAAAAGACTTTATGAAATTAGATTTCAAAAAATCAATTGCCACTCATTTTTCAAATTGAAAAAAAAAAATCGCGCTTTCTTTTTCACTTTTTTCGAACATAGGTGTGTTTGATAGCAAAAAACCCTTGCATTTACAAGTAAAGTGCATCAATAAATTATCGGTGCGCTAATTTTTCTAATCACACTCACGTGATAGAATTCCTTTTTTTATTTTTGAAATCCCGATAATGGTGAGGTTAATATTTTAATGCAACGATGTGGTTTTTATTTAAATGCATCGGTACGATACTTGTTATAAGAGCACCGAAATGATAGAATTCTTTTTTATTTTCGAAATCTTGGAAACAAGTGCAGATCAATGTTATTTTTATTTAAACGGATCGGTGTTGTCTTTTTTACAAGAGCACTGATATGATACAATATTTTTTTTCTTCGAAATCTTGGAAACTGGTGTAATTATTATTTTAACACCTGGTGTTGTTATTTTTTAAATGCATCAATGTTGTTAATTTCATAAGAGCACTGATATAATAGAATTAATTTTTTTAATCGTTGAAATCTCTGAAATAGGTGGGTTTTTTATTTTGAAGAATCGGCGCGGTTTTTATTTAAACATGTCGATGTGTGTGGTTTTATAAGAGCATCAATGTGATAAAATTATTTTATTTCTTTTCAAAATCTCAGAAGTTGGTGTGGTTATTATGTTAACACATCGGTGTGTTTATTATGTAAACCCATTGATGCCATCAATTTTAATAAGATCATCAATAAGTTTTAAAATCTATTTGAAATTTTCTTTTCGCAGAAAATGACATATTCATCTCAAATTATACTTTAGGACGTATCCACATGAGTTATAGTTGTTCATGCTATACATTTTCCACTTAAAGTTGCCTTACTCTTGAAAAATGGTTTGAAAACTATATTGAAATTCAAATTATGGTTAGATGGTTCGTGAAATTAGTTTTAGGTATGCACACAAAATTTTATTTCTGATTTTGCTCAAATGTGGGGATAAAATATCATAATATCAAATGGCCAATTCTTCAAATTCCAGCTTGTTCCATATTGCTCAAAGTCCTTTGTGAAGCTATCCCTTTCCATCTCTAATAAGTTCAAATTTTATTTCTATTTTGATTATCTAATTGAATTGAATTTTGTTTATCCATGTCAATTTGAATAGAAATGTATCCAAATTTACAAGATCTTGATTGATAATCAAGTTCATATGCAAAAAATATTACTCCATTTTGAAAACATCGGAATCTCTTATTAATAGTAGCATATCACAAGCAGTTGGTAGATGAAAATGGATAGTCGCTTCACATTACCAATTGGAATAGGGAATTTTCCAGTCGCAATCCTGGATCAACAATGGTGTTTTGGGAAGTTTTAGTGTCTACGGATAAACTCTTAAACCCCTAGCCTAGTAGCTAAGTCTAGAAAAATAGTGCAAAGCATTCTCTACTTTATATATAACCAATAGATTAAATAATACAGTAAAGAAGCCTACCTTAAACTTCCTCTTACTCCTTATCTCCCTTGACCAATTCTGTCGCTCCTTTCCATACTTAATCTACTTGAAAAGTACCTACACACAGACAAAACACAAAAACCGATCAAAGCATTTGATAATGATCTATTGATTAAACACAAAATGGAATCAAGTGCATAATATACATATGAAAGCATCAATGAACAATACAAACATATGGAAAAAGCTTTGAACACTTTATTAGTAAAAGGAAGAGTTACAACCCAATTTTCCTGATTCGATGTCACTCCTCCAGTTCAATCCCATCCCCTCCTCATAAAAAGCAAGACATTTTGACATTATTAAAATACTTGAAACCAACTCAAGTCTCATACTAACAACATCTCCCTATAATTCAATGATTTCCATCCCCTGATCACTTAGATGAGTGGTCTTTTTATAGGTGAATAAAGGAAGTTATGCCATAAATGGTGATAATGAATGCCCTCCCAAACTTAGGATTTAGTTCCATGGAGGAAGGGATAAAGGGATTGTGTTCCTTAACTCTCTCCCTCATCCAATTTCAAACCCAAAGGAGTGGATAGCCTTAGGAAACTTCTAGAGGCATCCTATGGATAAGAATATTCCAAACCCCAATGCAGATTTCACTCAAATTTGTCCAGCATAGGCCAAAGAGGGCTTAAGTGCATTGAAATGCACCCTGGCAGTGTACTGGGCTGCACTTCAGTGCACCCTGATAAAGGCTTGCCTGCACTGATCTTCTTAGAGGCAGTTTTTGGATGATTTCAGTCATGGAATCTCTTGGGAAGGAGTCATTCTGATGGTTTACTTCATTTAGGGCATGTAACAACTGAATTAGGGTTTGATGGGCCCTAATAGTACTAATCTGTAAGTTAGGGTTGATGTGCCCAAATGGATTTGTAACAGTTTCCCCCTAAAGCATGAAGTCGTAAATATGTATCTCAAGTGAAATTCTTTACTATGTGGAGAGGAGGTTTCGATGTAGAAGGTCACCTGCATCAATTACAATACATATATCATGATAATTTGATTTTTTCTCATGAACTTGTTGAAGGAAGGCATACCAATGCTCAACTTATAAACTTTCATTACATGTACAAATATAGTCATCTACAGATATAGACCCATGAATGGATGACCATGAATGTAAGGCCATTGTACATTTGATTTAGTACTCATGAAATTATCTCAGCCCGAATGGATGAAACTAGATCCGGGGTCTCCATTCTCGTTCAATCTTTTGCTCAAGTACAAGTCTAACCATGTGATTAGATGATCTGAAGTTGAACATGGGAAGACATCATCTGATTACCAGCCAATGATGTAAGCCATTAACAGATGCAAGAGGAATCACTGATAATGATGATGACCCTCAAGGTACTACAGTACAGTTCGCATGGTGTGAATAAATTATTTGATGTCGAACACCATACAAAATATTTCGGTCGAAGGCCGGTGATGTCAACCTATTGCAGGAAGTGAGAAACCTTCCATTGATGTATGCAAGCCTCAAGGTACTAAAGGGGTGTTTCTAAGTCAACTTCTTAGATAATGTGCTGATGTTGACAAGAAGTGACTTGTCGCAGGAGGGCCTTGATGTATCACACATCAACGACACAAAATGAGGTAAATGATTTTGGAGATGAAAATTAACTAACGACAGAAAGTTCAGGAATGGCGGTCATGAAAATGAAGGTTTACGTGTAGGTTTTAACCCCGTACATAAATTACCTACATACAAATTCTAAAACACAGAAAATAAACAATGCAAGAGCATAACACATAAAACAAATATACATAGAGATTTCCCCTGGATCCCAAAACTGGGACTACCAGCTTGATTTTTCATTATGTTCCTTTCAATGTTATAATACATATTTATACATGCCGAAGCATCCAATACCATGGACCGAAAAACCATCGCGTCCAATACCATGGACTGAAAACCATCGTGTCCAAAAAACATGTGCGAAAATCATGCACAAAACCATAGGTGGGTCCGCCCATCCTAACATATGGTCTAAAACCAAAATTTTCTAGGGTTACAGGTACACCTCAAACCCCTTGTGACCCCCCCACTACACAATTGGTGCAATGAAGGGGGCTCTTCCCCCTCCCTAAACTCCCGGTTAACTACGTGGGCTAGTCATGGAAAGAATACAACACAACCCAACATTCTCCCCCTTGTTGTTTTCTTTCCACAAGGGGCCAGAAGAGAGCTTAGTCATTTTTCCGGCCCTGAAATGCCCATTGTCTCTCTACAACTTCCCAGAGCTCACAGATTTTGTCAATGCATCTGTAGTATTCTTCAAAGTGTCCACCTTTACCAACAACGCCTTTTTGTCTTCTATCATATCCCTCACAAAGTGATGTTGAACATCAATGTGCTTTGTCTTTGAATGATGTGCGGGGTTCTTTCCCAAGAAAATTGCACTTTGGCTGCTACAGTCTATCCTTATAGCTCCCTATACTAACCCCATACTTGAACACAATCTTTGCAACCAAACTGCTTCCTTGCTTACATGAGTGGCTGCCATGTATTCTACCTCTGTAGTTGATAGTACCACTACAGATTGTTTCTTACTCATCCAACTGACTACACCTCCAAATAGGTTAAACATATACCCACTTGTAGATCTTCTCTGATCTAGATCTCCAGCCCAGTCTGCATCAACAAAGCCACGAATATCAACACTCTGTCCAATCCTGGTCTTCCTTGGTAGCACAAACCATAATCACTAGTGCCACACAAATACCTGAAAACCCACTTCACTTCTGTCCAGTGCTCCTTCCCTGGTTTTGACATAAACCTGCTCAATACTCCCATTACATGTGCAATGTCTGGTCTAGTACAGACCATTTCATACATCAAGCTACCGACTGCACTTTCATATGGAACACGGGACATATCCTCTTCCTCTTCTTGTGTCTTGGGACACTGTTCAGGAGATAACCTCACACCTACAGGAATAGGAACCTTCACCGGTTTACTATCCTGCATATTAAACCTCTGCAGTATTGTTTTGACATACTTCCTTTGGTTTAACCAGAGCTTCCTCTTTGCTCGATCTCTTTTAATTTCCATGTCCAAAATATAGTTTGTAACACCGAGAAATTTCATGTCGAATTTGGAGGACAATTGGGTCTTCAAATCCTGGATAATTTCTTTGTCATTTCCAACCAGCAACATATCATCCACATACAAGACAGATAAATAACACGGTCACCAATTAATTTAAAATACACACGGTGATCTGCTTTGCTTCTGGTGAAGCCAAATCCCAGTATAAATGTATCAAATTTCTGATACCACATCCTTGGTGACTGTTTTAACCCATACAGAGACTTCTTTAACTTGCATACTAGTTCTTTCTTACCCTTCACCGCAAAGCCTTCAGGTTGCTTCATGTAGATTTCCTCTTCCAAATCCCCGTGAAGAAATCTTGTCTTCACATCCATCTGTTCTACCTCAAAATCAAAAGCAGCAACAACAAATAAAAGTAATCTAATAGAAGTTACCTTGGCAACAGGAGAAAAAATATCACCAAAATCAATTCTTGGCACCTGGGAATAACCTTTTGCTACCAATCGAGCTTTGTATTTCTCCACTTTTCCTTCTGCATTTTTCTTCTTTTTTAACATCCATTTGCTGCCAATGGGTTTCCTTCCAGCCGGTAACTCCACTAGATCCCAAGCCTCATTTTTGTGCAAAGATACCATTTCATCAACCATGGCCTCTTTCCAGAGTTTTCCATCCTCTGAATCCACTGCTTCCTTCACAGTTCTGGGATCATCATCAATAACAGAAAAAGAAAAATTTGAACAGAAAGCAGATGGACTATACCTTTCTAGATGCCTTCTTTCTCGAACTGATCTTCTCAGACCTGGAGTTTGTGGCTCTTCATCTTTTGATTCCTCCTCTGCTGTAGAGTCCGATTCTTCCTCCTTTATTTCAAACTCTATCTTCTCAGGTTCCTTTGGTTGGACTTCATGTTTAATAACATCTTTCACCTCTCTGAACACCAGATCTCGGCTGTACACAACCTTCTTTGTTACTAAGTTCCAAAGCTTATAACCCTTTAAACCATCCTTATACCCAATAAAGATGCACTTTTCAGATTTACTATCCAACTTGGGTTGTTTCTCCTTTGGAACATGTACATATGCATCACATCCAAATACCCTCAGATGTGAAAGAGAGGGTTTCTTACCAGTCCATACTTCTTGTGGAGTCTTATCCTACAACGCTGATGAAGGTGACCTGTTGACCAAGTAACATGCAGTATCCACCGCCTCTGCCCAGAATTCCTGTCCTAACCCGACACCACTGAGCATGCTTCTT
>APFE030724034.1:0-10535 GCA_000404065.3 Pinus taeda
TTTGAGGGACTCTGAGTCATTTTTTGACCCCCAAAGTAGGCTCTAGGAGAATGTTGTGCCTCTGAGGATGAATTTCGAGTGGTCATACGCCCCAGACATTTCCTAAGGCCACTTATTTATGCCATTACATAGAAAATAATTAAAAAATCCCGTTTTGCGGAAAATTTTTAACTATTAAAAAATCCTACTTAGACCTAGCCAAATTCCACGAAACTTTTCGTGTGATCTAGTATGGTAATATAGACCCTAGACACTAGGATGTGTCAGGGGCTCAATCTTCAAACCGTCACCTCGGCTTTGGGGTGTGCACGAGTGAAAAAATCCAGAGAATTATCCCTCTCTAAAAAAAAGAAAGGAAACGAAAGGGATAATTCACCGGATAAAAAAAAACACTCCAAGGTGTACTCGTTTGCTGATCGAGTCCCACATCCTAGGCCTGTTACAAACTCAAGAACATCATACTAGCATCACTTATTACAATTCCCCGTAGGGTGTGGAATCTGGGTACAGAGAAGAAATATGATGAGAAGATAGAAGGAGAGTTAAAAAACTCTGTTGACTGATGACATCTGATGGTACAAGTGTCCTTTGGATCATCCTTGGGCATGGAGTCGTCAAATAATCGTCAGGTGCTACTCCAGCAGTCAACACTGCACAACTGTCATACAAGAGCTGCACTAAGCTGTCATACAGCCAAATTGAATCGTATGAATGGTGAATTCAGCTACATAGCATCCCTGGTACTGTAGAGCATAAAGATTGCAAACGCCAACACTGTACGAACGTTGACAGGAAGGTCCTGAGCATAAATTTGGACCTGTACGGCCATATTTAATTGTTCTTCAGTGAAATTTTTTAAATTTTTTGTCAATTCAGAGGATTTTGGTGCAGACATGTCTGTTCTTGGCTATTTTTGCAGATCTGGAAGAATTGGTATCTGAATTATTGTTTTTCAAAAGATCCAAGTAGAAATTAGCTGTTTTTGTGCTGGATGATAGCAGATGTGATTGTTTTAGAGCTGCTTGAGAGCAAATTTGTCAAATCTTTATGTTTTTCAGTTGTTAGAGAGTAGATCTGCGGTTTATTGGGCTGTTTTTGGGCAGATTTATTAGAAATCTGTGTTTACCAGTGATACATGGCTGCTACAGCAGTTTAGAGCCAGTATCCTTTGACACATAGATATTATAAACCCCACCTTGGAGTTTCCTCATACATCACATGGGTTATCATGATGATTAAAATTTGAGAATTTCAAGAAATGTGGGGGTGCACTTTTAGTTTAACTTTTGTAGGCAATTACAATGTATTATGATTCTTTCCCTTGAACTCTTTAGTAGTGCATATTAGGGTATATCTTCACATGCGAATGGTGCAACTTTGATATTTTTTTATTTGTTAGTAGTAGTACCACATGAGAGAATGGCAGTGAATTTGTCTACAAGATTCGAACCGTGGTCTCCTCATAGTAAGGGCCCCTTCTTTACCCTTCAACCATAGGCTAGTGGATGCATGTCTAGTTAACTCATAGGTTATAGGGTTAATATATAGGCCTCTAGTGCTTTTGACAGCAAAGTTATGACATTGTCTACTAGAAAATGGTGAATGATTGATTGAGTTGGGTAGTTACATTATGTGGACTATAGGGAAAGACCATGTGGTTATATCACATGTATTTTTCTTGTGCATGATTTTTTTCAAAGTAATTTTTATGTATATGAGTCAATAATTTTTTCCAAAATCCACTTGTTGAAAAGATCATCATGTTTGCTATTCAACTTAGGAGTAAACAATGTTTTGGGTTTAGATTTTGTATTGTTTTAAAATTTATATATGTATGTTGTCTTTGTGGTGTTGTGATGGAATTTTTCTTCTTTTTCACTATAGATATGTCCACTTTTTCTTGGCTCACAGGTACTACTTGAGATTTATGGACCCAAAAAATTCTCAAGCTTTGGTTGATGAATCAAAGGAGAGGTAAGAGTGTCCTGTGTCCTAAATTCGGAGTTGATCCTTGGAGCCTCCAGGTTTTCAACTACTGTGTGCAACTGTAAAGGCGATACTTTTCTTAATAAGGATATACCTAGTTGATCATTCTTCTATGATTTTGATGCATGCATGACTTTTTATTTACTCACTTTGGAATGGTACTTTTTCCAATTTCGAAGGTACTGGAGTCCTGTTGATGTTTATGTAGGAGGGGCGGAACATTCTGTATTACATCTGTTATATTCAAGGTTTTGGCACAAGGTATGGTTGAATACCTTAAAATCTCATATAGGACTTGGGGAAAATGGCAATGGATGGAGGTTTTTTATTTTCAATTACGTTGATGCAATATGGATAGATAATGGACTTAAGAATGCAAACATCATTTATTTTGCCTCGTTTACATGATAAGACTTACTTTTCTTATAAAAATGGTTTGTGGGTGCTCACATTAAATGTGAATCATGGATCATGAAAATCCTAAAATATCTAGGACATCCCATTAAATTGTTGTAATCAAAGAGTAAAATGTTGCATGTTCTATTGATTGCTCCTTCAGTCCATTTACATTTACATTGAGCACTTCCTTCCCTTCATGTACTCTTTAGATGCCCCAAGCTTCCTCCTCCTACGAGTAAAGGAGATCAATAGGCTGTCAAGGATGACATTTATGGAGAATACTTTTAGCTTACTTGGATCTACCTCTCTTATACTCTTGGTCTTCAGACTATTTCCCTTTAACCTTTCTAGTTCTTGCACCACTAGGCTCATCGCCTCCATTTTCCAAACAATTTCAATGATTAAGGGCACAAAATGTGGTACAAACTCAATAGCCAGGCTCACAGATGATGTTAGATGTGTGAGAGAAGGTACATCCTCTTGCTTAGTTAGTATATAACTCAAATCCATGTGGCATGAAGGCACATGGCCATCCACGCTCCTTTTGTGGTGCTACTTCTTGGCCTAGATTTATTAGCCAAGCAACCTGTTGGATTTGTAACTAGGTTCAGTCTTCATAATATAAATTTATTAGTGATGTAACTATATATATTATATTTTTGTCAAAGCATGTTCTTCATGCTTAGAGCCAAAAAGAGTCAAAAAGAATTTTGAGTCAAAAGAAAATTTATTTGAGTCATGTCCCATTTGGACATTTATAAGAAAAAGAATTCAAATTTTATTTTGAGTCATAAGTGCACAATATGACCAAGTCCTTGGACAAGTTGGCCTATCCTTCCAAGTGGCATCTATTCGACCTTCTTGGACAGCTATATATAAGGGACAAGTTCGACCTACTTGGAGCTCATTCATTCGAAAAAACAATAAGTACATCTGAAGCATTTGAAGGAGTAAAAGAAGCCAAGTAGTTAAAGGGCAGAGAAGACAAGTCAAAATTAGAAAGAATATTCCCATGTTGACTGAACTTTGACTTCTGCAGATTGCATGTGTGAAAGGTCTGATTTCTGTGGTAAAGAATCAATATTTTCTGAGGTGGTTGTAGGCCGAAATTTGGTCCTAGTTGCAAGACTGAATTTTTCATAAGTTTGACCAGATTTGAAGAAGTTTGACCAGCGTTGACCTTGGCTTTGGAGGTGACTCGGTATCATGGTGGCAGTTTGGTTGGTCTTGGTTTGGATGTCTCTCATTTTGATCTGATTCTATAAGGAAAGGATTGTTGGGTTTTGCCTTGGTAACCAGCCTAATTTCTGGTGTCTTTTTGTGATCTCTATTTTGAAGAATTGTATAATTGCTTGATGAAGAAGACATAAGAAATAATGATAAGACATCTAATACTCACAAGCAATTATCAAGAAGAAGAGGAATTAAGTGTTAAACTAGATTGCATTTGATTTTTCCAACATTGTATTAGAGGTAAGGTGAAGAAAAAGCTTGATGATAACACTCTTGAAGACACCATTGTAGTAGTAGCAGCTCTCTCTCTCTTGAAGATACTCTTGTAGCAACTCTCTCTCTCTCACTTTCAAGTAAGTACGCTTTATGTCTAACACTTCTGATCAAATGGCACCTTTCTGCAAGGAGGGAAACAAGCTTGAAGGTGCGTCCAATTTTAAAGCTTGGAAGAAGAAGATTGATCTAGTTCTTATTGAAAATGAGGTCATGCAATTTGTTGAAGGAAAAATTCGAGCACCAGATAAAAACAATGCCCAAGAATTGGCCAAGTATAATAAGGGAGAAGTCAGAGCTCAAAGGATTCTCTTTGAATCCATCAAAGGTTATCGCATCACCTTTGTTTCAAAATTATCTACATCCAAAGAAGTTTATGATACTTTGGTGAACTTGTACTCTATCTAGTATCAACACAAGTCACAAAATATCCTTACAAAATCAACTCTATCGAAGAAGTATGATGAAGGAAGACAATGTAGTGTTGAAGTTTCTAAGTCTACCAGTTAGAAACCCTCCATGCACTTTATCTAATTTATTCCTACCTACTTGTTCTGTTACTTCATAAGTTGTTTACAATGTAAATATTGAAAATAAACACTATGCATGCTCAACATATAACAGATCAACAACTGAAGGAAACAAAAACAATCACACCAAATGACACCGTTATTTTTGGACCAATGTCCCCGAAAAAACCCAATGTGGGAAAACGGTGCAACTATCTGAGGGTTTTATTATTAAGCAATATCAGAGTACAATCTAGGTGCCAAATCCAGCCTACCCAACAGAGAATTCCTTAGCAGTAATACCTCTTAGTTTGAGACAAATGTCCTGGCTGAAACCCCGGAAACACCTTCTGGCAGCTCCTCATCTCCAATCTGCCCCAGAAACCCCAGCGTCTGCGTTTCTGGACTGCGTCAGCCCCTCTGCCTAGCACTGGCCCTGCGTCATCCTGAATGGGTCTGCGTCAGCCTTAGGGGGCCCTGCGTCAGCTTTCTGGCCCTCTGCGTCAGCAACGTTGGCCTCTCTGAAGCTCTGTGCAGCTCTCGGCTGCCTCTGCGTGAGCTTTGGCTGCTACTGTGTCACTCTCCCGGCTACTGCGCTGTTCTCCCGGCACTATCTCTGCCTTTCTGTCTCTCTGTACTTAATGCCCCTCAACTGCAACTCCGATCACTGATTCCATTTGTCTTAGCAAACCCCGCTCTAGAGAATAGAATGACTGATCACTCTGGTGTACTCTCTAAGTGACCCTCAAGCCTCCTCTTATACTTTTCTCGTTGACATATCAATGATCGAGATTAAGTCCCTAATCGATGGCTAAGATTAGATCTGGCTTGATCCATGTCTTTTGGACCATTCTAACACAGTTTCATATTAATCCACATTAATATTTTAATTTCCCAAGTTTAGACTTAGGGACTCCATTAAAAATATTAATTATTTTAATATCTCCTAAATTGTTTAGAATCTGCCCAAACCCTTTCTGGGTATTGGAGATCTCATGTGCCCCAACCTCTCCACCAAATTTTGTGGCTAGAGCACATCCAATGCTACCACAAATCAACATGTAGCTTCATATTTTAGAAGATATCAAAGATTAGAGACCAATTTCAAGGTGTTAGTGAAAATATATTTGATTTAGAAATGATTACTGTTGTAATCAATGCTTTACCTGTAGAATGGGGTGGCTTTGCTGGAGGCATTTATGCTAGAAAGGAAACTCCTACTTTTGAAGAGTTATGGGCATCTTGCACTTTAGAGGATTCAAGAGTAAAGACTAAAAGCAATACTCAACCTCTCAATGAAGACTCTCAAGCTTTTTCAACTAGATCAAAGAAGAAATTTGGAAAGAAGATAGTTAGATTTCAAAACAAAAATACCGGTAACAAATCTCAAGGAAATAAAGACATGTCCAAAATCCATTGCTATGGATGTCATGAATATGGGCACTGTTGTCCACAGATTTGCACACCCAAAATTCGTGGGAAAAATCCTCAACCCCACAAGGTGCATTCTTTGTGGCAACACTCAAAGAAGGGGTTGTCACGTATTCCCAACTCTCTTTGTCTAGGCTCTCTCCTGTTGAAGAAAGTGTAACTAGGTTAGGTCTTCATAAATGTACTTTTGATATTTGTATTTATTCAAGAAAAAGAAATATTATTTTTGTTATATTTATCAATGAGTTTCTTTCTCATTGAAGTAGGTCAAGCAGATATTTAAGTACTTCTAGGAAGGGAAAGAGTCAATGTATTTATTGAAGACCCTTAAGGGCATGTTACACTATGTATAAACTTGTAGAGTGAAAGGAAATATCTCCAAGCAAAGTCAAGTCCTCTCCATGCAACGACATCCTCCTAGCAGCAAAAATGATGAAGAAACACCAAGTCGGCCTACAGTCAACAAGTCGGCCTCAAGTCGGCCTAAAGGAGGGACAATCCTCTATATATAGAGGTTGTCCACTCCCTCATAACGACCATCACTCATCTTTGAAATCAGCGAGCAAGAGAAGTCAAGGAAAAGCAAAGAAGGATGAAGTTTAAGGGGTCTCCAAGTGCAGCGAAGAAAGAAGGAAGAAAAGCGAAGTTTTGGGACTGTTTCTAGGGAAAAGTACAGTCACACGTGCGAAGAAAAACAGAGCAGTCTGCGGGTATATCAGCAGCAAGATCTCACACATTCATCTTTGTTTGGGCTAGAAACTTAGGCCTACAAGGCCTTTTACTCAAGCAAAGAAGACTCTCTCTTAAGCGAAGGTGAAAGGACCCTAATTCACAAGGATACTGTTAAGTTATGGTATGTTCTATGCTTATAATAGTTTACGTCTTTTTCTTATTATATTCCACAGATTAGCAATCACATGTACATAAAGTAAAGTGCAGATAGAACATTAAACGATTGACAGAAAACAAGCCAAGATAAGAGACACAAGATGTGGCGGCTAGCCAGAGACAAACCCCACAATGTGTGGGGAAACCCTTTGATCAAATCTTCTTTTATCTTCAATAATTCAGTAGAGAGAAATAGTACAATAAATATGATTTATATCAGCAGTAGCAAAGCCTAGATCAGCAACATTAGCATTAGCGGCTTCATCATCAAAACTAGGGTAGTCGATATCTCACAAACCGGCCGTCGGATCGGCTTGATTCCACCACCAAAAGTTGCAGCCTTCAGAGGAGGTTCAGATGAGGAGATCTTTTGGTCCATGCAAGTCAAACTTCACTTCTGCAGTGGCAACTTCCTTCAAACTAGGGCAGTCGATATCTCGCAAATGTCCGTTGGATCGACTTGATTCCACCACCAAAAGTTGCAGCCTTTAGAGGAGGTTAAAATGAACCTACAACGTAGATCAAAAGAGGAGGTTTGAAGGTCCACGCTGGTCAAAGTTTGGATCTGCAGTTGCAGCTTCAGCTTCAGATGCTTCCAGCTTCACATGTGTGAGAGAGAGACCCTTTTCTGTGCAGTAGAGAAGAGACTCCTTTCTGCGTAGTAGAGAGAGAGAGTTGTGATGAGATGAGTGAGTACAAATGAGGAAAATTCCTCCTGTATTTATACACAACTGTTGATGTTTGAATAGATGCGACTGTTGGGCTTCTGAGCTTACATGAGTTGTAGGTCGGCTTGATAATAATTCCATAATCAAAATAAATTCATATCTCCATGAATACTTATCGGAATTGGATGATCTTTAGATCAATCCTACATCTCTCGATGAGAGGAATCTAATGAACATATTATCAGCCATGAATAAGATGACCCACATGAAGTTTGGCCCTAGTTGCCAATTTTAACACTCCCTCTCAACTAGGGAGAACTTCATCTGCAATCTGTTTGTCGGTCACTACTATTCATCCATCAAATGCACTGCCCTGTACAGCCTGAGCCTTGCCCTGCTCTGCTCTATTCTGCCTGTTCTGCTTTGTCTTGTTCTGATCTAAAAATCACTTGTGGGTGATCTTAGTTAATTAATTAATGAATGAAGGTATTACAGACTCGTGCTCGTGTGTGTCTATGTTATCTTAGGCAATGGATCGATCAGATTGCAAAATACACAGACACTGGAAAATGGAAAACAATAAGAGAAACATAGTAAACAAATACAAGAACACAACAAATTAACATGGAGTTCACCCAATCCTTCAGGGCTACGTCTTCGTTCCAGCTTTTAGTGGTGGCCTTTCCTTATTGTTTCTTTAAAGCATAATTTCTATAATGAGGAGCTCAATTTGAGTCTCTTGAAACAGATGATGCTTAGCAGGATGGTTCTTGGATTCCCCAAGCCACTAGAGTGCACAGACTCTTCCTTACTAAGTCTTGACCTCAATTGGTCTTGAATGGGATGAGTCCAATTTGGTACCTAGTTCCTGACAGATATCCTCTCAGGGATTGCTCGAACCTCTCAAGCCTTCTATCTTCTCGATGCTACCTTACTCTGTAGGTTAGCTTGGTTCTCTGTTTTCTACTTCTTGCTTATTCTCTGTTCTGTCTTTCTGTCTCACTGTCTCCTTCTTTCTTAAAGGGCTCGCTTCGCTCTCACTTCGTGCTCTCATCGTCTCTGTCTGTTCATGGCTTAAAGCCAATTTGTCTCATGACTGTTCGCTTCCTCTTTCGGCCCTTTGGATCGTCTGCTGCTGTTCACTTGGAGTTCCCTGCCTCTGCGTCATCGCCACTGTGTAACGTCTCGCAGGGAAGTGGGTACTTGTCCTCTCACAAACTGTGCCAGCTCTTCCTCATACAGTTCGGTATTTTGGTTACGCTGTGTAATGATTCATCCGCCAACTGTCAAATCGGACTTCAGACTTTTATACGTCGCAACTTAATTCTCCCTTCAGATCCAGTCTTTCATCGGGCACAATCTTCGCCGTCAGATCTGGAGCCCTTAGATCCTACGGTGTTCGCTCTTATAGCGTGGTTGACTTGCTCGACCATTAGCTTGCAATGAGAGGTGATTATCTCTCTCATCCGCTGGACACACATCGTGCAATGTATGGAATCACTCATTCTCCTGCCAAATCCACTTACCGCCCAACATGCCTCCGATATTTTGCCGGTTTTGGAGCGCGGGGCCTGCCTTTTGCTTTAGCGCTTTTCCCACTGTTTTTGGCTTTTCCTTGTGACCGAGCGCTCGGGGCCTTTCCTTTTCGAGGGGTTTTGCCCAATGATGCGCGATTAGCGCATCAGAAACGGCCTCCGTTTTCCGATCCGGACTTTCTAACTGCTAGTTTGCTTCCTGTGCGGTCTCCATGGGCCTTGGTCAATGTGCTTTGACTAAGGTCCTCATCGTTCCTTGCTGGCTACAAACTGCCACTATCCAGAGGTCTTCCTGATAGCTCTTTGTTCACAAGTTTTTGAAGTCTGTCCTGATTTGATATAGTCATAGAACTCTAATAATATTCATGGATCCAATTCAGATCATGGCCTTCCCACTGAAAGAGCTTTTGGACCACCAAAAGTTGGTTTTCAAGCATCAACTAAGTGAGGGCACAATTGTCTCACTTATCCAATCCCTATCCACTTTGCACTGCTCGGCTTTGAACCCTTGAGCCCAACTCTGAGGTACTCAACATCTCCCCTGCGCGTCGTCCTCACCTTCCTATCCAGAACTGTGTCTTCCTGCAATTCATTAAGATATTCAGGTAACAATTCATCAATAGAAGGCAATTGACTCTGCTCTTCGGGATCTTCAATTAGTGAAGGTTCAAACAATCTCAACCAATTTGCATTTATGACTGAGTAGATGTGCATGTAAGCTGGTAGATCAAGGCAAAAAGCATTCTCACCAATCTTCTCAAGTATCTGGAAGGGTCCATACGTGATAGGCTTTAGCTTTTTACCTTCACCTTGCATCCTGTCCTTGCTGATATACAGCCAGACTTGGTCACCAACTTGGAAACTATGCTCCAGCCGATGCTTGTCATGCCTTGCCTTGTATTTGGCTTGGCTCTTTTCCAGCTGTTTTTGTACTGCTTGGTGAATCTCTTGGATCTGTTCAATGAACCTAGTTGCCCTGTCCACATCACTATGTCCCTCAACTGTGGTGTCTTTACCAAAGACAAGATCCAAAGGAGGCCTTGGCGTGAAACCAAAACAGGTCTCAAAAGGAGATCTCTGTGTAGAAGAATGTTTTGCTTTGTTGTAAGCATGCTGCACATAACATAAATGTTCATCCCAAAGCTTAGGATGCTTGCTGCAATATCCCCTGAGGAACTAGATCACTGTCCTGTTAACTACTTCTATCTGGCCATTAGTTTGTGGATGAAAAGTTGTGCTTTTCTTCAGTTTGGTGTCCATCAGTTCCCATAGACTTGACCAAAACTTCCCCACAAATCGGCTGTCTTGATCATATACAATGGAAGTGGGTAATCCAAAATGAACCCATACATGTTGAAAGAACAGTTTTGCAGTTTGTTCAGCTGTAATCTGTTTATTACAAGGTATCAAAATACACATTTTGTTGAACCTATCCACAACAACATACAGATAATCATGACCTTTCCTAGATTTAGGTAGTCCTTCAACAAAGTCCATGGAAACACTTTCCCAAGGATGCGAAGGAACTGGTAATGGAGTGTACAAGCCTAGTTTTCTATTGCTGGGCTTGCTTTTTGCACACATAGTACACCCTCTTACATATCTAGAAACTG
>APFE030724040.1:0-26642 GCA_000404065.3 Pinus taeda
GTTGAAACGACTGTCCAAAATCTGAATTTTGAGAAGTTGAAAATTCAGAGCTCAAGGAATCTTTTAGATTCTCTCAGGATTCCTCAAAGATTTTGTTTCAGGGATGGACTGAAAATCCGCTGCTCATATGTCAAATATAATTTCACCATTAGGATCCCCGCTGAAAACCATGAAAAACAAGTATAAACTGACCATATTCTGACAAAGTGAAATTTTACCTCCTTGGGAAAATTTCATGGCTCATGGTTCTATTCCCTTTTTTTGTTGAAATCCTGGTTCCACGTGCAATTTGGAAATGACTGGAAGATGCAGAACCCAGATTGAAAAAGGGATAGCACCATTGTGTTTGTGGCGATGAGAAGTGTAAAATCCATATAAAATTTGTCAATTTCTGAGAAGTTGAAAATTTTTCCCTCGTGCAAAATTCATGGTTCCTACATTTAAAAATTATTAAACTGCCTCGAAATCCATGCCCACTCCTATCTCGAAATTTGTACAGTGTTCTCCCATTCAACGCTAGTAAAAGTTTAAGTTTATATTAAAATTTTTGGGTGAAAATACCAATGCGATGGTTTAGGGTGGATTGGTAAAATCCTTGGTTAATAGGGAGGAGGTCAGGGAATGAAACTCCACCTCCTCCTTTTTATGCACCAAATTCGTTTTAAAACCCCAAAATTGAATTATACATGGGGAGTTGGGTCCACATTGGGTTTTTCCCCGTACCCTCCTCCATAATTAACGTTAGTTATAACACTTGCATTATATTTGGCACATATGGTTTAACGTTGTGTTTGATGGAGTGTTCAATTGTTTTTTAGTTGGGCATTTAATGTGTCTTAGAACCAACGCATACCCATAACAAACATAACCATATATGAATTCCATTTTTGATATATCCGTTGAAAATATATTTTGTTTGTTTTGGCTTTGTTTTATGAGCATTTTTAATATAACAAAAATGTATATTAACCTTTTGATTTTTGTTAATATATTCATCAAATGATTTTTTAGTTATATTTCTGTATTTTATATAATTTTTATTTATGGTTTTATATACTTAATTTAATAATTATATTAAACAATTTTTGTTATATGGTTTTAACCCAAAAAAATAATTTGTGTTTCTTTTGTAGGTTTAGGAGGCTAATGACGGGATGCCATGTGTCAATGGCTGATGGGTTGCCATGTGGGTCCCACTCACTGACTAGGATGCCATGTGGCACACTGTGGGCCCCAAAGTTTCCCTTGTCATGCCAAACTTTGAAGAGCTCTATCTTTTGCATACGAGCTCATTTTGACAAACCGTTCACACCTCGACGATCAGGATGATGAGATCTATGATCAGATTTTAGGTTGAAGTCATTCTGATGATTTTGATTTTTGAGCATCCCTGAGTCCTCCTTGTCCTCTGTGTGTGTTCCTAAAGATCCACTTAGATCAGTTCTCCCCACTAAGGAGCTTTTGGTCCTCCAAAAGCATGGAAAATAATCTGCAACTTTCTTTGTACCCTGTCTGCATCACAAGCATCTTGAAAAGGTCCCGCTTCCATCTCCTTCACCTTTGTTCTTCAAAGCCTTAAGTGATGAGCTGACACTTTCCTTCTGCATCCTATAGTACATTGTTTCACAAATTACATACTTAAATGACATGACCAGCTAAATACCTGGACGTACCACACTTGCCACGAGTTTATAACACATACTCGGTGGTCATGTTTACATCAAGATGGATGTAATACTCCAGTGATGACAATAAAGCCGACAAATCATTGTTACTTCAAAAAGTGATGGAAAACACCTCATCACTACAACAAATGATTTACATTCATAAGGCCAAAAACTATTGTGTGGACAAGTTATGGAAACATAACATCACTTTCAGAGTTTTAATATGCAACTCAAAACATGACTAGACATTACTTGTTAATGGAAAACACATCATCACTTTTACACTTTAAAATGAAACAAATGATTTACAAAAGAATGACCATGAAATGACAACACGTCTAAAAACCATTTTTTACTAATCAAGGTGAATGGGTCACCTCCTTGTGGTGATTTTGATTGTCAAACAATTGCTTCACCTACTTCATGCACCGACTCTTTGTCTTTAAGGTGTTGCTTTAGATGGAGCTTCCAACAAGTGGTTCTTTGATGGCCATTTCTATTGCAATGGCTACAATAGGCTTTCTTCCTCCATATTTTCTTAACCTATTTCTTTTCATGTTGTTGAGAGGGTTTTTCACGCCTCATGAGTGCTGCCATTCTTTTCCAACACTTAGAAAAGGTATGGTTAGGTAAACCACAAAAAATTGCATGTTTTTTGATGCCTTTATCTTCATTCATTATTAACAACAAGATCAAAATGAACATTCAAAGATCGAAAGTGATTATACCTTCCTTTGTTGTCTTTGATGTTAGTATGGTGATGAGATCTTGCCTTAGCTCTCTCCCTACAATGGGCACTATCGTGCAATGATGGGGATGCTTTCCCATCATTCTCTTTCCTTGACAATGTTTCGGATGAATCTGACATCTTTGAGCACTCTCCTTTAGTGTACCTTGAGCCTACAAATCGATGCTCATGCACAACCTCCAAAGTTTGAGTCATGCCTTGGTTATTAACACCAAGTTCTTTCTCCTCGTGCCTTATCTTTGTAAGGAGCCTCATATTTGTCCCTGTAATAGGGATCTCCAAATCTCCAATAGAATATGAAATCGAAAGGAAATCAACATCTTTTACCTTCTCTTTTGATTTGAAAACAATTTATGAGGGATGCTCATCATTCGTTGTTGGTGGTTCGCTCACTGTCTCAGCGCATTCCCCAACTTCTTTCCTGACATATACAAGTCCTGCCTGACGGGGTAATTCCTCAACTTTGATGGGATTGACAATGCCTTGGCCATTAACACCCAAGCCTTTTCCTTCATACCCCATTCTCTTCAAAAATTTGGAGCCAAGTCCTATGTTGTGATTTTCAAACACAGCGAAATCATCATCAAGAAACATACATGAAGATGGAGAGCTACTTTTTACCTCACATGAGTCACGTTGCAGCTTTTCCAAGGCCTCATCCTTTGCTTTCAGTTGTCGTAGAAAACTTTGTTTTTCCTCTTTCTCTTCATGTAGGCGCATCATCAATTCATCCTTCTCTGTTTGAATATTATGTTTGTTTTTCTTCAGTTCTTCCATGGCCTCTTCTGTGGCTTGCAACTAAAGCTGCAATCGCCTCTTTTCCTCTGTCTCTTTCTGTAGAGTTTCATACATGATTTCTACTCTCTTGGAAATGTTGACCATGGTCTCATACATCTCTCTTTCATTCTTTGTCGTTGCACGTTCCATTTTTCATGTTGCAATTCACATCAATACAAAGACCGCTCTGATACCACTTTATCCAGGTCGGGGTGTGAAGAAGGACCCTTCCAAGACCTTTCACTTTCGTGATGTGTTAAAATTGTATTTTAAAATAACATTAACAATTACAGCTGTAGACTGTAAAGAAGAGGAACATAACAATCATCAGCACATGAAAACAAAAGATGTTGATAACGGAGTTCGTCTAGGAGGGACTACGTCTCCGAGCCCCAGTGTCAAGATGGTTTAGACTGTTGCATTATGTGTTTTCAATAAAGATGATGTACACAGAGATGATGTCTCGATCATACAAGGAAGAATTCCCTCATGCAAGAGTGGCTCTAAGAGATGTTCCACAACTAGAACTCTTAATCAAAAGACTCCTATCAGTATGACACAAAACAAGCATGGTGCGCATCCTGCCAACATGACGCAAAAGGGATGTCAAAGCAAAACACATGCATGACAACAACAAGAGTATCCCAACAACATACAACAAGGGATCTAAAAGCATAACATAAAGAGTTATGATAGAAAGTACATCACATGGAAATATTCCGCATCAAATTAGGCCAGGAATCATGACAACATGTAATAAACAAGATCCTGCATCAAAATCAATCATGGATCTGTACAACATAATGCAGAAAGAAGAAGTACATGAACACATCATATACCTCACCCCAAGGGCCATCTGAAGCAAAGGCCATCAAAGTGCTGAAGTTTGCTGAAACATCGATCTCATAGCATCGATCGCAAGAAAAAGACTGTTCACACATGATGATGGACATCTACACTAGCACTTAGAAAATTGACTGAAAGAAGAAATAAGAGAAAGACAAATCTGAATACACCATGAGATTTGTGGCATTGAGTAGTGCTGAATCAACTATCCAAAATCTGAATTCTGAGAAGTTGAAAATTTGGCTTAGCTCAAGGAATCTTTTAAATTCCCTCGAGATTCCTCAAAGATTCTGTTTTAGGGTTGGACTGAAAATCTGCTGCTCAGATGTCAAATCTGATTTCACCATTACGATCCCTATGGAAAAAAATGAAAATCAAGTACAAACTTTACCATATTCTGACAAAGTGAAATTTTACCTCCTTGGGGAAATTTCATGGCTCATGGCTCTGCAGCGTATTTCTGTTGAAATCATGGTTCTGCGTGAATTATGGAAATGATTGGAATATGAAGAACTCATATTTAAAAACGGATAGTGCCGTTGTGTTCATGGCGACGAGAGGTGTAAAATCCATATAAAATTTGTCAGTTTTTGAGAAGTTAAAAATTTTGCCCCCTTACAAAATTCATGGTTCTTGCATTAAAATATTATTAAACTACCTTGAAATCCATGCCCACTCCTGTCTCGAAATTCATGCAGTCCTTCTCCCCTTTAGCTTTGGTAAAAATCTGAATTTATATTAAAATTTTTGGGTGGAAATACCAATGTGACGGTTTAGGGTGGATTGGTAAAATCCCTAGTTAATAGGGAGGAGGTCGGGCGACCAAACCCCCTTGCACCAAATTCGTTTTAAAACCCCAAAATTGAATTATACATAGGGGTTCGGTCCGCATTGGGTGGCCCGCTCCCGTACCCTCCTCCACAATTAACATTGATTATAACGCTTGCATTATATTTGGGCACATATGGTTTAACATTATGTTTGTTGGAGCATTCAATTGTTTTTTTAGTTGCGCACTTAATGTGTATTGGAACCAACTTATACCCATAACAAACATAACCATATATGAATTCCATTTTTGACATATGCGTTGAAAATATATTTTGTTTGTTTTGGCTTTCCTTTATGACCATTTTTAGTATAACTAAAATATATATTAACCTTTTGATTTTTTCAAATGATTATTTGGTTATATTTTTGTATTTTATATCATTTTTGTTTATTGTTTTATATAGTTATTTTAATAACTATATTAAACATTTTTTGTTATAGGGTTTTAGTCTAAATAAATAATTTTTGTTTCTTGTGCAGGTTTAGGAGGCCAATGACGGGCTGCCATGTGTCAATGGCTGATAGGCTTCCATGTGGGTCCCACTCGCTTACTGGGATGCCATGTGGCACACTGTGGGTCCCATTTTTTCCCTTCTCATGTCAAACTTTGAAAAGATCTATCTTTTACATATGAGCTCGGTTTGACAAACCGTTCACACCTCTACGATCAGGATGACGAGGTCTACGATCTAGTCCTGGGTCGAAGTCATTCTGATGACTTTGATTTTTGAGCATCCCTGAGTCCTCCTTGTCCTTTATGTGTGTTCCTGAAGATCCACCTAGATCATGCACATAGCCACCAGCCTAGACTTTCCGATCAGCAGACACCATGCACAAGTATGTTGTTGGTTTGGTCGCATTGAAGAAAAGGATGCACATGCTTTAAGATGAGATGCAAAGAGGATCCCAAGTAGTGTACCTGTATGTTATGGAGGCAAGAGTCAGGTTCTAGAAATATGTCACCTTTTGGAGAACACAGACACCATGGCGGATTACCGATCTTGGCATCAATACACTACTGTTGGTTATCATGAGGATGTTAAAGAGTTGGACTTCCTAGGGTTTTCTGAGTCATAGTGATGTCTTGCATGGCTTGCTCAAGCCATTTTTTTCTCACATGGATACATGTGCATTGTAATGTAACATCTTGTCAAGTGTAAGTTCAAGCGTCGATAGTTGGATGTAACAGTCATAGAGTAGATGAAGATTCATGAAGGTAGATGAATTGTCATAAAGGAGATTGTGAAGGGCCACCGCACCCTGTGCTATAAATAGAACTCATTCTAAAGGCTTTTGGTTAGCGAAGCTTCTGATATGACTATATTAGAGAGAGCTTGGACAATATTGTAATGAACCTTGGCTTCTCCACTGCACATAGCTATCACATCTCTTTGGAGGAGCAAATGGTTGTGGCTGTAAAGTTCTGCTTTTGGAACTAGTGGTTGGACATGGATGTATTGTATGACTGGAACTTACACTTCTTAATATAACAAGAACCAACACGTTTCATGCATATGTTGTATTGTATTTCAGCGATCTGTTTACTCTAAATGATATATGTATTTGCTTTCTTACGCATGCATGTTAAGCTATTTCCGTGCATGTATGTATAAATCTTCCTGGAATGGGTTGTTGGCTTAACCATTACTTTGGATTGCTAACTAACTTTCCTTCCATGTTGTGATGCATCCATGCTCGTGTGTTCCCTTCTTAACTCCATGGTATCATAGGTTTCTAAGGGGTGCACTCATCTCAACTCCCGTGTGCTAGAACCTCTCATGCAACTTCCTTGGCTCACTGCATATGTTACACCCTTGCTACCAACAGAGTTATCTTACTTGCCTTGGTGTGAAATCATGATACCATACGACCCACTATTGGGACTCCTACACCAAACAATCTGAGGTATAATTGGGACTTCTTACCTGGGAGATCCTCTAACATGTTGGTAGCTCGACCGCTAGGGAGAGGAGGCGGAGGTTTGAAGCGTAATGACATATATAATTCATTCCATGCATAATGACATATGCCCATAGCAATAAGAATGACTTCTATAATGTCAGTCATCTGATTTCATTTGAATGAGAAGTGTCTAGCACCGTCAACATTTCTGGTGCTAGAAGGAGGGCCAGATGACAAGTTGTGTCCTCTTATTCCGTTTTGAACCTTTGCATATCTATTATGGAATCTTGCACTCTCCTCCCTCCACGATGTTTTTCGCATGTTGAATCTATTACCATCACAACAGATTTTTTCGATCTCTTGTCCACATACATTTATGATGGTGAAGGTGAAGTGGCCCAGCCTGAGTTCTTACATGACTTTCTTTCCATTCTTCATGAGGAAGATGGATGTTATGACGAACATTTGAGTTTGCTACTTCCATACACACTTGGCAAATTGATGGCTATGTAGCTTGCCGGCTGACAATGTCCACTCACTTGAGCACTTTTCTGATCTCATTGAAGATACTTTCTATCATTTTGATCCAGACCATCTTGACCAAAAAATTCTACAACAAGAGAAGGCTCTGCATGAATCACCTATGGATTTTTGGGAGCGCTTCTGTGATTTGCAGTTTCAAGCTTCGAAGAGCCAAATTAATTTTTTCTATCTTTGGGACTAATTCGAGTATTACCTTAAGAAATCTACTCGTCCCAAGAATAAGTTTGAAATCAAGCCTCACTCAGTATTCTTCAGTGATGGAGTTGCGTAGTCACCGATGATGTAGTCACTGTCACAAGTGAGTGTCTATTTTCCCCTCATCAAACAACTTCACCACTACAGAGTGATGGGGGAGATCATGCTCACACATCTATTCAGCTGTCACATCCTCCCAACATCACTTCGATTAATGTTCGTGCAGAATTGGTTGTGAGTCCATCGAGGTGTCATATGCACTTTGTACCACAACCTCCATCTTCATACTTGACTAATCATCCAAATCATACTGTCTTGTGTTCTTCCATTATAGACTCTACAGTTGTTGTGAACAAGGATCAAGCCATCGACTGAGTTATTGTTGCACAACCAATAGGTGCTATCATTCATGAAGAGTATGACTAGGATCTTGAGCATAAACACATGACAAAGGATGACTCCCTTCCATCCAAACCCCCTCCATTCTTTCCTGACGTTTTTGGTGAAACTCCCATCCATGATTTCGCATGTGTATCTTCATCTACAGATGCACCCATTGTTTATCACTCGTAGGACACACCAGATGTCAGTCCATCATCTCACAACAGAGAGAATAAGTTATTCATTGAAAATCCACTTGATTTTTCATCTACCTTTTCTAGAAACACAAAGGATGAATTTGTTCAATTCTCATATACCCCTCTGTTTGATTCATCATATCATGAGGATGCTGATGAAATCATTAATTTTTATGATTATGGTTGTCGTGATCCATTTACTTCCATATTCTATCACAGTCATTATTCTACTGCAGTTAATTTTTCTAAGCCACTGGTTTATGATACTTTAACTGACGATGAAGTCGAAAACCCCCAGAGTGTCGAGGCACTTCAACTCGAGATGATGGTTATGTCAAGCCCTCACTGTCATGAGATTGGTTTCACTCCCGATCAAAAAAAAATTCAATCTCTTGAGGCTCCTCATCACTCATCTATATGCATTTAAGATCAATCTCAAACACATATCATGCTTTCTACACTCGAACTGCATGATCCCATCGCTCATGAATTGGAGGAATCTTACATTGTAAGCACACGTGTGTGATGAAAATTGTCTTTGTTTCTTTCATTTGCTTAGATGTCATAGTCAAGAGTATGCATATGCTTCAAAGATGCACGCAGTGTTGCACAACACCATGACAACTCCACAAACTGCTTTTCATGTACTTACATTCACTTATTTCCTGTGGATAGTTTTAAACATGGAGTTTGTTTTTCTTCATTGTTATATCTTTCTTGTTTACTGGTTCACACAATCGGGGTGCTCACGGACCAAGCGTTCACCAAAATGGGTCAACCAATGTGCTGATGGATGCATTGGAAATATCACTTCACGTGATTAGGGCCATGGACTGTTAGCTTAGGAGTTGGAGTAGTTTTTTCTTTTAGTTTGTTTTCTTGCATGCTTGTTTTCTTACCTTCTTCGCTCGTTTGTTTGGTTACTGGTTTGCTCATTTTTCTTTCACATTTGCTTCTGCTTCTACTTTGCTTTGTTGTTTGTTTTCTTGTTTTGTTCGTAGGTTATTTTCACATGAAACCATGTATGACTCTTGAAACGGGATGGGTAAAGTACAAGAGGTCTTGTACTACTATCACCACTTGGTTATCTATCATCCTGCTTCTGTATGAAGAACTTGTTACTTTTAATCCATGATGCGTCGAAGGAAAATATGTATTGTTCAAAGTGAGCCTGGGTGAAAACACAACGCTTGTGCGCTAACTAGTGTCACCTACTCTAGTTGCTTATTTTTGGGTTAACCCTTGTCAGCTCAGTAAAGTAAAGTAATATGAGGGGGAAAACCTTAACAAGCACATCAAAGGTATATAATAAACTAGTTCTCTGAAGGAACAACCTCTTCTTCTCTGAATTAGTCAGGATCCCTCTTCCATCTCTGAAATGAATAAGTGTTATGCATAGTTATGAGTAAATAAGGAAAAAACAAAAAGTGAAATTTTTCCAAATGAAAAATGGATAAGGCGAAAGAAGACAAAGGCTTCCTATGTAGAGAGGTGATGCAATTATCTCTGCCAGGGTACTGACCAGGCTCGCTAGCAGCAAAGCAATGCTTGTGTTCCTACGTGACTCTGTCGGGGTACTGTCCAAGCCTGCTGGCAATGGAGCAACACCAGAGATGAAACTAAGACTCTAACTTATGCACCAATATACCCCTCAACCCCAATCAAAACAATTTTTTTCCTTGGCTTGGAATTTGTGTCAATCGACCAAGAGTTTGGAAGATGCTACATCTTACAATCAGGCTAGTGTGAAACTGAGACAAACTAACAAATGAACAATACTTCTAAAGATGTTAGAGTTGTTCTTCACAAACAAGGTCCATTCAGAGAACTGGAGTTCTACCAGTGTGTCGCCAAGTGTTGTAGCGCCTACAACCACCCTCCAAAATTTTTACTTAGCTTTGTTTTGGAGCCTCCCTACCAACCTTTCACAGCAGCATGTCTTGCTTCATCAAGTACACAAGCTTCAGTGATTTTCTTGCAAAAAGACAACCTGTCTATGAAATCATGTTGCATTCCCCTCATAAGATGTTTCTCTGGAATTGGTCCAGTTGCAGGTTGCGCAGATCCCTCAAGAAATTGCACAATTTTGGAGGGCAACTAGCCTTCCCTCTAGAAATTGCGTAACTCTGTCTGGAAGCCTACTAGGCTCCATAACTGTGTTGATCTTCCAGTCAAGGTTCATCCAAAAAATTGTGCAATTCCTCCCAGTAGGGCTTCTCAACCCAGGAATTGCGCAATCCTGGGCAGAATTCAGCCGCTCTGCCCAGAAATTGCACAAATCTCCTGGGCAGCAAGCCCAACTCCCTTCCAGAAATGTGCATTTATTCCCAGGAGTTGAGCAGCCTCTTGAATGTGTAGCTGGGTTGACCAGTTCTACTTGGGACCAAAGAAACTTGACTTGCATGCATAGCTTGCTTTTCCCAGAATAACAAAAGGAAACATGAAAAAAGCATCTGTTGATTAAGGGAGCTATTTTTAGCAGTTAGAGGTTAGATGCAAAGATGGTTTTAGAATCATTCCTCCAAGTGTCGCTCTTTTCTAGATTTGTGGCATGCACATCATGAGCTTCAAACTTATTTATTTGATGCTTCATAGCTCATTGCTTCACATAGATCTTGGAGATCTGACATCCCACATCACATCCAAGGTTGTTTGACACATGCAACTTAGTTATTCATGGGTAAGTAGTCTCAACCTGTATTTTGCAACATTTATGTTGCTTTTTCTGTTTTTGTTTATCTGAGTGATGTTCACTTGATTTATTTGAATGTTTATTGTCGTTCACATGCATACTACCTTGTACGAACACCATTTCATTTTTTGTTAATATCTCACTATTGTCGGATGCATGAAACTATTTTGCACGAATGGTCGTTGATTCAACATGTTCTATTTTTTTAGTCTTTCATTCTCTATTTTCATGCATGATCATTTTCTCCTTCTTACACTCTGTAGCACCATGCATTCACTTTCACATTTGCTTTTAGTTGCACATTGGCGAATCTGGGCAGCATTGGCCCAGAATCTACCTCACCAAGGAAACATTGTCTAATCCTGAGAGGGAAGGCTTTGTCTTCCCCTCAGGAAATGTGCATTTATGCCTAGTAACTATCCCCAAGCCTACTTTGTGCAATTTTGAGGGGCAGTGACTACTGGCCCAGAAAATTGCAGAATGCAGTCACTGAGCCTGCAGCCATTGCCAGCAAAAATTGCGCATTGCTCAACTCTAGCAGTGAATAGTCAACCTAGATTGTGCATTACACAATTCCAGTAGGCAATCATGTCTCCCAGATAACCTAGACAACTTTTTCTTAAGTCTAGTAGCCAGTCTCCTAGCCTCCCAGAAGAAATTGTGCAATCCTTGTCAGTCACTCCTCGGTATGTGTTATGTCGTTCCCAACTTTGCTTTGGTTTTCAATGTCAGATTTCTTGCCATGTATGTCTCTTTGTCTATAGATCTAGTAGGTGTTCATCTACCTCTTTGTAGTTCAATATCAATGGCATCCAAGAGAGTAGGATCAAAGTACATCGACGAAAGTGAGATTGGAGAAGCAATTGAGCGAGTGTTCGCAAGATTACCGATATCTGAAGATATGAAGCTGTTTCTAGACAAGGAAATCAAGCTGAAATGGCAAGAGGTTAATGATACATTTACAAGGACATTTGTGGAAGAACTCAGATACCACTAGGTGTACGTGAACATCCAAAAGTCTGGCTCGTATCGAATTGCATGCAGATACCCCACATTCCCATGTGCGGACATGATACACTGGATTATCTCATACACTGATCCCGAGATGATGACCTTGAGTAGCGTCAGTAGGATGAAGATTGCAACCTTCAGGGTAAAATATTGTGATGAGATGTATCATATGTCAGAGCATATGACTATCATGGCGACTCCCTTCAGCTTACCGAGTAGCGATGCCAACTATAGAGACATTCTGAAGAATTAGGTAAAGGATTCAGCTAGATTTAGGATGACACCCACCCAGATCTATAAGTCAAAGATATCATGGAAGGCGTATCAATACTTTGTCATCTTTGCATGTTGATTATATGGCCAAGAAAGTGCGAAAACCTTCCTACAAAGTTTGTTTGTCACGCTAGACCAATTGGCCAGAGAAGGCAAAGTATGCAATTGTTCTGGCATGTTGGCTCATCATCTGAAGGAACAGGTAACAAAGGCTCAACAATGCTCAAAGGTCTGCAAGCAAAAATTTACATGTCCACCTACATCTTGGATGTATTATTTGCCCGACAATAGTTCTCGGGCTTGAAGTGGAATGGTCACCAGCAGAGATTACTGTGAACACTTATTGCAATATGTTGTCAGAATGCAGCTTCAAAGAAGTTATCAC
Organism: Pinus taeda; assembly: GCA_000404065.3. NCBI lineage: Eukaryota > Viridiplantae > Streptophyta > Pinopsida > Pinales > Pinaceae > Pinus > Pinus taeda. The sequence continues at coordinate 12,449 of APFE030724040.1, forward strand.
ACTGTTGTGTAATCATTTTGTCACCCTGATTTACAAGATGATATTCGAATAGGATCCATCCTGCATGTCAAAGGCAACAATGGAGGCACTGATAGACATAACTGATTAGTATGCCTCATCATTTGGTAACTTCATACGAATGTACAATGTGGACAAGCCTCCACATGTTCTACTGAAGTTTTCCGTGGATGTACTCATCATGAAGGAAGTAGCATATCACATCTCAGCAGGATTGACAACTAGGTTGCACCAGAAGAAGAAGACACCTTGGCCCACTCTTTTGTTGTGCATCAGGTTATATGAGATCTAGAGTTTCAAGCATGTGGATTCCAAAGTGGAGAAGATGAAGAAGTATCCATTTGAGCTCCAAAGTTACAATCCGTATGACCTGCATTGTCTTACGAGATATCAATGCACGAGAGTACAATTCAACTGGATCCACGGGGCATGTCATTGGGCGGAGGAGGACCCATGGAGATATTGTTACAACTCCTCCAGACTTAATGAACTAGTCGACTTCGTTGTGAAATGGTTAGCAAAGAAATGTGAAGCAACATCCCAAAGAGCACCAGAAGCAATAACAATAGTAGAGGAGAACATACCAGTGTGAAACAAGGGCAAGAGGAAGATTGTTGATCGTATGGAGGAAGAGAAAAGCTGCAAGTTTAGAGCAGATCTAGTTGTGGAGAAAGGATTTATGGCCATAGGGGCAAAGAGGAAACAACGCGACAAGCGAAATGCGCAAAGGCAAAGAGAGAAACAAAGAATAGAGGAAACAGAGAAGGAGTTACATGAGTTGAAGGAGCAACTATGAAACCAACAGGAGTTGCGCAAATAGGAGAGGGAAGCACAGTAGCAACCGGTACAATAGGAGGTGTAGCATGTGCTAATGGATGAAACAATGCCTATATATATAGTGGACTGATGAGAACAACTAGCATCAAGAAAACAGGGTGAACCATCGTGGGAGCAGGACTTTGCTCAGGAAATAGAGTGAGCACTTGAACAAATGGTTACAGACATGGAACAACAAGAGTTAGAGTAGGACGTCAACCTCATGCCTCACCACCAATAGGTCAACCCACTAGCTTCACCATGTCCAGAAGATCAGAATGTCCCAAGTGACCAAGGAGACACTGATATCCTTAGAGATCAGTCGGAAGGAGAGATGCACAACATCTCATTCGACGAGTCTCAAGAGAAAGTTGTGAAATCCCACAAAGTGTCAACTCCAGAAGATCATACATCTCCTACAGAGTATGAGAAATGAGTGATCGTGTCTGACATGTGCAAACATCCAACAACCTTAGCCAATGCCACTAGAGCATATGCCGAAGCCACTAGCTCAAGTGTCCGCTTTCTGATAGTTGAGATTAAGAAAATGACTAAGGAGCTAGAAACGACCAACCAATGAGGAGAGTTGGTCACAGTGTCCACCTAAGCAGAACTGAAGAAGGAGATATTAGATGAAGTATTTTCCCTTGACACAATTAGGCGTGCATTTTATTCGAAGTTTTGTATTATGCATAAGGCAGTCATCCATCTTAACGGATGGCAGCAATGATGTTCTAAAAGAGCATGTATCTTGTCAAACGTGCATGCTGTTGCTGATTACATGAAAACATGGATGATGATACATAAAGGAGCCCCACTTCACTTGCCTAAGATGATGAAGCCTAGAGCGGTCAAGCTGAAGGCACGCATCCGGAGTCAGATCCAAAACTATAAAGAGCTCACGCATATCATCACTAGTCTACAAGCTTCCCATGCACATGTATTCAAGAGTATTGATGTTGTTGTGCATGCACATGTGATCCCATCAATTGGGACTCTCACCTAAGCGAAGACAAATGCAAAAGTCCGACTAGATCTTGACTCATACTTTGACCTGTTGATGCACATAGCCACCAGCCTAGACTTGCCAATCAGTGCAGATACCATGCACAAGTATGTTGCTAGTCCAGTGGCATTGAAGACAATGATGCACATGCTTTTAGACGAGTTGGACAGAGGAGCCCGATCAGTGTACCCAGATGCTATGGAGGCAAGAGTCATGTTCTAGAAATATGTCCCCTTGGAGTACATGGACACCATCACGTACTACCGATCTTGGCATCAGTATGCTACTATTGATCATCGCGAGGATTTTGAAGAGTTGGACTTCCCACAGTTGCCTGAGTCATAGTGATGTCTTGCATGTCTTAGTCAAGCCGTTTTTGTCTCACATGGGTACATGTGCATTGTAATGTAACATCTTGTCAAGTGTAAGGTCAAGTGTCGATAGCTAGATGTAATAGTCATAGAGTAGATGAAGATTCATGAGGGTAGATGAACTGTCACAAAGGGGAATGTCAAGGGTCACCCCACCCTTTGCTATAAATAGTCCATCATAACTCATTGTAAAGGATTTTGGTCAGCTAAGCTTCCAATATGACTATCTGAGAGAGAGCTTGGATAGTATTGTAATGAGCCTTGGCTTCTCCACTACGTAGGGCTAGTACATCTCTTTGGAGGAGTAGGTAGTTGTGGCTGTAACATTCCGTTGTCAGAACTAGTTGTTGGACATGGATGTATTGTATGAATGGAGCTTGCACTTCTTAATATGACAATATCCAACACATTTCATGCATATGTTGTATTGTTTTTCAGCTATCTGTTTACTCTAAATGATATATGTATTTGTTTACTTGTGCATGCATGTATAACTATTTATGTGTATGTATATGAATCTTTCTAAAATTTGTTCTTTGTTTAACCATAACTTTGAATTACTAGCTAACTTACCTTCCATGTTGTGATGCATCCTTGGTTGTGTGTTTCCTTCTTAACTCTGTGCTATCATAGGTTTCCAAGGGGAGCACTCATCTCAACCCCCATGTGTTAGAACCTCTCATGCACCTTCCTTGGCTCGCTTCATATCTCACACCCTTTTTACCAACAGAGTTATCTTACTTGCCTCTGTGTGAAATCCCGGTCAAGGCATTATAGTACGACACACTGTTGGGACTCCTACACCAAATGGTCTGAGGTCTAATTGGGACTTCTTATTGGGGAGATCTCCTGACATGTTGATGGGTCCAACACCATTAAAAAGTGGTCGATTCTTTTACATCATATAATGCCATTATTTTAATAAACTTAAAACTACATTGGATATATTGACGATTGAATCTCTTTTCAATGATCTCCCATGTTCATTCTCTTTCAATAGAAAAGCAACCTTTTCCTTCTACGGAAGGAAATTATATGCTCCATCCAACCCATTTTAAAATATCAAACAAGTTGCTTATATCTCCTTATACGATAATTTCTTCCATGTGCTAAGTTCTTCTAACAGCCATGAGAATAAAAAAGTTGTTGGTTTATAAGATCTCTTGTGGATCTATGTTTTCGTCCTTTAAAAGGTCCACAATTATTTTTTTGCCAAACTATTAATTGGTATCATCTCCCTCCCTCCCTCTAAAGGATGACCTTTGGTAATCACTAATGACTATAATGTATCATTGTCCTTCATAACAAGTTGTTATTGCCACTTCCAAACCTCACCTAGTTGTACTTAAACTCTACACCAACACTCTGTAATCTACCCTATCCACTTTCTGTATGTTCATGTACTATATACAACTATTTCACTTTTGGAAGTTATCAATTGTACAATATTGATTGTACATGTTGCTAGGATCCCTAGAGTTGTACCTCCATACATCTTACATTATGTATGAATCCTTTGTCTCCTCACATCCTCATAGCCCCAATAGCTAACTTTCTACTCATGTAGAAATCATCTTTGCACACCTCCCATGAATTGACACTCTCAAGTTGTGGTAGCTCCTTTATTTTGTTGCTTGCTTTTCCTAATTCATAATGGCTAATGGCCACTCAAGTATGACTTGCACTTTATGGTTAGTTGTTAAACCTCATGACTAATGGATTAGCAATGATAAGTTCGATGATTGTGTTCTTTATGGCCATCTCTCATGGCTAGTGGATGGCCTAGCTACTGACTTTTTTTTTTAATATATACTTTTCCCTTTTAATTTTCAACCATTGCACATTAGACTCCCTACTATTTTCTTACTCTTCTAATTTCCTTTCTATAACTAATGCTACCATAGAATTGTCTGTCTCAATATTTTGCTATGCTATATTTTTATACACATAAGGTCCTCAGGCCTATATTTTGTGTGTATTACGCTATTATGTGCAATTCTAGAAATGTGAAACTCTAATGCCATTTTCATTTCCTAACTCTAACAACCTAGTTAATTAGTTCCTAGGAGACATAGATCCAAAATAAAGAACATGGTTGATAGTTTAACATTTAAATAAAATAGAATAGTGGAAGGAAATGAAAATTACCAATTCCATACACATACACATATAATTTATGTCTTTCAAAATCTATTGTTTCATTAATTAAAATCTATATCATACAAGGGTTCCATTGTTGGGATAATGGGCCTATGATAAAATATACCAATATAACAAGAACCTTCGTGATCCTTCCCTTGCTTCCCATTGCACTTTTCCATGAACCCTACACACTTGAGTGAATTTCCTTCTTCACCCAATCACTAAGATCTCACTATCTCACTATGCCTTGCACGTAAAGATGTGGCTTCTTCCTTATCCTTACCTTCCTTTTATAAGTTTGGGTTATTCACCGAATCCAAAACCCTAATCTCCAAAGAGATTGATAGATGGGATTATGATATTCATCTAATTCACTAATGATAATAACCTTTGCATTTCATCAAATTAACTCTCTTTGTCTTATAAAAATCGATTATTTTAACTATTAATATAATTACTAAAATTAAAAGTTAATTAGAAAACTTCTACTTGACCTGACACTTCTTAGGTGAAAACACCTCTAAAAACTACTATTATCAACTTATTATTATATTAATAGAAAATAATGAAAAATTTAATTGGTTATTTAAAAAAACCTTCCCCTTTTATTTTACTAAAAGGGAATAACAAATTTTAACTAAAAAGGTTGATAAAAGATTAGAAATCAATACACTTAAAAAATTTTAATAAACAAAACTTCCAACTTACGAAGTCCAGGCTATCTCGATATCAATTTATTGAGAAAAAGGTATCTACAATATTTCTTCATTATTGTTGAAGACTTTATCCTCCTGCAAAATAACAAATATCTTTTGATAAACATTAAACATTAAATAAACATTAGGTTAATAAATATTAACATTAACTTGATATTTTAATAAACATTAAATTATTTAATTTAATAATAGCTCTTTGAGAGAAATAAATTACTTTAGATATTATTTATCAAATATTGATTTCCCCGCGTTTCATTTCTTTTGTCGATGAAATAAATTACTTGAAGGTTATTCATATTTTAAATCTAAATATTGATTTCCCTATCTTTCATGTTTTTTTCCCGTTTTTATCCTAAATCTTGATTGTTAAGACGATAGGCAAACTTCCCTTTTTAAGAAAATAATGAATTTTGACCCAATAGATGTTACACCGTGCGTGATTGCGATTTTGATAAAATAATAATAACTAGTATTTGCATCAGATGTTGCAAAGAAAACGCCGTAAGGCATAAAGTGTGGAAATCCATTCTGTATAATCTCTAGAGAAATTACAACGTTTCCGTGAAGAGTTTCAATGATTGGTAGAAAAGATAAACATCAAACCACACAAAAAGAGTCATAGTCTAGGAACGATGTGGATACACTATTTCAGAATTTATGTGTTAGATTCGACACTAAAAAAGAGTCATAGGCGAGGAAAGATGCAGATATATTCCCAATAAACATTATTTCAGAATGATATACTCCCAATAAACACTATTTCAGAATTTCTTGCATTTGATGCGACAGTACATTCGATTTCTTTGAAGGTTATCTATGTTATGTGACCTACTGAACATAACAATTGAAAGGAATGGTCAGTAGGAGCTTTCTTTCCACCCTCCGACCTCCTCTGTTGCTGCTTCCTCACAGCAATCTTCTTTTTCCTGCAATTTCCAATCACCATAATATGAAAAAACATATTTAAGTTCATAGGATTGAAGTAATTTGATGGGAATTTATATGAAAAAACACAATTACATGTTAGGGTTATGGAATCGAAATTAATTTGATAATAAATTCTGGGAATATTTTAGAATTTGAGAATATGATAGAATGTGCCTGGTCAATTTGTTTGACCTCTTTCACCTTAATCTTATTTGTAATCTCTCTAAGATTCTCATATTCTACAATATTCATGGATCTTGAATATACTGAAAACCTACCATATTCATGGATCCATTAAATTCTAGAAAAGTATTTAACTTTAAAGTTTAAACTTTGTATTGCTCCCTAAGATTTTCAAATTCTATTATTCATATATCTTGAATATTCTCAAAATCTACAATACATCCTTTATATCCATAGATCCTTTATATCCTTTAATCCATTTAATTCTAAAAAGATATTTAACTTTAAAAGATCTAGAAGGAATAAGTTTAAACTTTTTATTGAAATTATCTCCTTACATCTGTAAAACAAAATTTGAAAATGAAATTTACAGTGATTGGTCAATATCCAGAACTAATATGAATCCATCCTATTACCATTCAAAAAATGTTTCTGATATAAAGAGCCTCTGCATATATAGAATCTACCTTAATAGTGAATGTGAGGACTTCTTGCCCTCCACAGGTGCGTGGTCACCACTTCGAAACTCCTGCACTTCTTGATCTTGCCATCCTCCATTGCTTTTTCTTTGAGGCGATTTAGCATTTCTCCAGAAACGGGAAAGAGCTTCAGCGCAAGCTTTGGCCGCGGTGGTATTTTGATCGGTTCTGTGAGTGACCCGTCGCCGTCTCTTTCACTGGAAGCTGCCACTCCGCGAGGAATATCACTGTGCAATTTCAAAACACGTGATTTTTGGAACAAAAGCAAATACATGCACTCATGGGTCAGCTCTTTTTCTATTGATTTTTAATCTAACATCAACCAAGGAATCAATGTACTCCAAGAGAATATTTTCAAAAACAATCCTTTGGATTGGCGGGGGCAATCATGCACCACGAAAATACAAAACCGGGGGATATTTAGTTGAGGTGTGCTCTTAGTGAACCATACATACCTGACACCAGCATCACCCACGATGCCAATTGCAATTCCTGCAGACAAACCAGAAAGACCACAAGCTAGCCCTGATGATAAGTGGGCATATCCATCAAATAAATAATAGGATTTAGCCTTCGGGTTGATTCCGGTACTTATAATAACTGCAATGATCAAACCATATATACCCAACACTCCAGCCATAACAACTGGTACTATAGATTTCATCACAATTTCTGGCCTCATAACACCCATGGATGCAACTCCAACTCCACTCTTTGCCGTCCCATAAGCTGCCCCCATGCCTGCACAGCACGACACAAGTGAATTAAGGATGCACAAGATCCCATAAGCGAATCAAGGAACACGCAACCTGCATTCAATAATCTCTTGAAAATACCACAAGATAAATTGAACAACCTTTAGTCAGTGAAACATACAATAACTATCCAATATTTACTACCTAGAAGTACTTACAAAAGCACTGAGCTTATTATAACTTAGTGAAAGTTATCCTTAATATAATCAATAAAAGAAAACCAAACTTTCATTATCATTGACAGTGCAAAATATCCCTACGTTGGCTGAATCTCAAACTGTCCAGAATTCCAGTCAAATTCATTGATTATGGTCGTTCTGATGGTTGGCTGAATCTCAAACTGCACATTGGTTGTTATGATGTATATTTGATCATGGCACAACAAATTACAAGCAAACTAAGATTGATCTGTTGAGAACAAGCATATGAAGTTATGAACCGAGAAATTGTGGTCTAACCGTTACTCTGTGTACACCGAGCGATATTTTAAAGTTCGGATAGAATTGACTCAGACCTGGCCAACTCGGCCGGGTTGATCCCTGAGCGTATTGAGTCAGCCAAAAGCTTGGTTTGGAGGGCTGGTTTGGTACCAAACTGGGCCTACTCTGTCAACTATAGGCCTACTCGACCTAGTTTTTCAATGCATGTAAGGATATCCTAATTCAATGTTGGGCAAACATCTTCCGACTCTGGTGGATGGTGCACTAGTTCCAATCAGTAGAGTGGTTGGAACAACATTCAAGCGCATTCGAACATTGTAACAATTTTCTGCAAAATTGCAAAGGCCACGTTTACCAATAAATAATGTTGGTTTGTTTCTGTCAATGATTTTGTTACAGATTCACAAGACCTTCCCATTTACAGCACTCTTCTCACTTGAATGACATCTATTTTTGTCTCCGCGTTGCCTTAAGACTTATGTTTCACTTCTACAGTGTTAGGGATGTATTCAAGTTGTCAAGAATGAAATCTTGTGCCTACGCTGAACAACACCTCAGGTTTGATCTTATAGTGGCAAATCGTTCCAGGGAACATCAAGTTTATTATGGGAAGATGAAAACGAAACTGTCAAGCTAAGGAATTGAAGACTAAGCATCAACTTAATTGGGGCCGAACAATTGAGTTGGATTCTTTCAATGTTGCTAAACACAGTTTCTTTTAGGAAATTGCCCATCAACTTTGGAATTTGAAAACTACCGGACTTTAGAACTAAAATTGACGCACAAATTAATTGGCATACCGATGGTTATGACACTATACAAATAATGTACTTCCACTGCTTAAAACATAAATAGCTTCGTGAATATGCTCGTATCTATATTATGTTTATCAATGATTTTTACCATGGAGTACACCAATAGCTAGCATACTTGAACTATTTAGTGAACCATACATACCTGACACCAACATCACCCACGATGCCAATTGCCATTCCTGCAGACAAACCAGAAAGACCACAAGCTAGCCCTGATGATAAGTGGGCATATCCATCAAGTAAATAATAGGATTTAGCCTTCGGGTTGATTCCGGTACTTATAATAACTGCAATGATCAAACCATATATACCCAACACTCCAGCCATAACAACTGGTACTATAGATTTCATCACAATTTCTGGCCTCATAACACCCATGGATGCAACTCCAACTCCACTCTTTGCCGTCCCATAAGCTGCCCCCATGCCTGCACAACACGACACAAGTGAATTAAGGATGCACAAGATCCCATAAGCGAATCAAGGAACACGCAACCTGCATTCAATAATCTCTTGAAAATACCACAAGATAAATTGAACAACCTTTAGTCAGTGAAACATACAATAACTATCCAATATTTACTACCTAGAAGTACTTACAAAAGCACTGAGCTTATTATAACTTAGTGAAAGTTATCCTTAATATAATCAATAAAAGAAAACCAAACTTTCATTATATTTTCATTGACAGTGCAAAATAGCCCTACGTTGGCTGAATCTCAAACTGTCCAGAATTCCAGTCAAATTCATTGATTATGGTCGTTCTGATGGTTGGCTGAATCTCAAACTGCACATTGGTTGTTATGATGTATATTTGATCATGGCACAACAAATTACAAGCAAACTAAGATTGATCTGTTGAGAACAAGCATATGAAGTTATGAACCGAGAAACTGTGGTCTAACCGTTACTCTGTGTACACCCAGCGATATTTTAAAGTTCGGATAGAATTGACTCAGACCTGGCCAACTCGGCCGGGTTGATCCCTGAGCGTATTGAGTCAGCCAGAAGCTTGGTTTGGAGGGCTGGTTTGGTACCAAACTGGGCCTACTCTGTCGACTACAGGCCTACTCGACCTAGTTTGTCAAGGCATGTAAGGATATCCTAATTCAATGTTGGGCAAACATCTTCCGACTCTGGTGGATGGTGCACTAGTTCCAATCAGTAGAGTGGTTGGAACAACATTCAAGCGCGTTTGAACATTGTAACAATTTTCTGCAAAATTGCAAAGGCCACGTTTACCAATAAATAATGTTGGTTTGTTTCTGTCAATGATTTTGTTACAGATTCACAAGACCTTCCCATTTACAGCACTCTTCTCACTTGAATGACATCTATTTTTGTCTCCGCGTTGCCTTAAGACTTATGTTTCACTTCTACAGTGTCAGGGATGTATTCAAGTTGTCAAGAATGAAATCTTGTGCCTAGGCTGACCAACACCTCAGGTTTGATCTTATAGTGGCAAATCGTTCCAGGGAACATCAAGTTTATTATGGGAAGATGAAAACGAAACTGTCAAGCTAAGGAATTGAAGACTAAGCATCAATTACAGTGCGAAACAAGTGACTGGAAAAGACCTAAAGAAGCTTGGGAAGAGCGGGTGTGTACTTTTTACACTTGGCAGTGGAATCTGAAAAACATTTCATTTTGGAATGTGATGCTTTCAAAGACATCAGAGACAGTTATAGCAGTATGTTAACATCGGTTCCTTGACATTGTCTTTTCAGTGGGGGGACTGTTAGAAAGTTGGGTCAGCTCATCATTAATTTGAATAATAAGAGGATTGAATTGGAAAAGGCAAAAAGCAAAGAAGCTAGTTGTCATATAGACTATATCTAATCTAATAGACGTTAAAATCTCATTAATTCATTCATATTCACCATTACATTGTATATACATAAACAGACTTTACCTATTTTGTTTCTAATAATTTGCAATTTTTAAAATATATTTTTTCATTAAATTTTAAATATTATGTATTTTTAATAAACAAAGTGTCAATTCATTGAAATCAGATTGGTGAAGTCATTCTCAATCCGAGCTTATGCTCGACTGATTTCAAGTCAGAGTCCAATTCTTAAAATATTGACACCCAGAACGCACAAGTTCACTGTCAATATGCTTGCTGAGCAAAACCCCTCTCAAATCATAAAACTAAATTATAATGGAAATGTGGGACTAAAGTCAGCACCCATTGTCCAATAAAAACATTCCCGGAGGGTAATTATTGAGTCAAATGTCAGCCCGTTCAATAAACTTGCATGATCTTGGCAGATGCTTATGCTATTATAATTTTGTCCCGAAAATGACTTCAAAAATAGAAAGATTTCGTGTTAATATAAGCATCGATCTTCTCATATTTACCACTGCCTACAAATGGCATTGATATATGTTTGTCATGTCTCAAACATACATGAATCCGAAAATCAAGTTTGTAACAGTGTCATTGTCTGTGCAAGAAAATCAACATCTGTATACCGTGCACCCTTGAATCATTGTAAGCTCCGTTGTACTCAAGAGATGATTGAACCATTCTAGTCAAGAGATGATTTCTTTAAGGTAAATTTACCTGCCATTAATCAGAGCTTCTGTCAGCCAGTTGTCAAAGGCTTCAGCTGTTTATATCACCCCTGGGAAGTCTTTGCAGAACCTGGTTCGGGAGTCTTTAATTTAATAAAATTAGAGAAGAATCGCAGCCTTTAAATAATCAACCATTTTGGACAAACTCCCCAACCATGGAAGGATTTCCAGAATAAAGTCCTCTCTTTATTTTAACATAGGCCTTGGACATGTCTTATTTGATGAGCATGGCTGGGTGTAATTTTTTGGCCCAAATGAAATGTCGGTGTCTTTGATGCATTTAAACAAAGAATATAGGACAACCTATCTAGGTCAAGTCGATCAAAGGGTAAATGGGAAGACCAATCTACATCAGACGGATCAAGGGTTTAGGTGGCTGAAATATGAAATTGAGCACAAAAGCTACTCCAACATTCTATGTAATAACCGTGAATATCAACTGCCGTTACAATGTCCACTTTATAAGAGTATGTCATCTAGATATATGATATCGCAGAAATCATCTCTCCTAAGCAACAAAAATAGCAAATTAGCAAGAGGGAAAAATTAGCAACCGCTGAACACAAAAAAAACTAACCCAGCAAATTAGCAAAGAGGAAAATACAAAAAGTTCGTCAATTATTATGTCCTGCAATTTACAAGAAGTTATTCAGCTCTCTCCCGTAAATTTCACACGAGTATCCTTCATCCCTTCTCGGTAGAACATTACATATGACCCCTCAACGTAACCTACTGGGCCATCTATATATATATGAATATAACCACTCAAAGTACCCTACTGGTCCATCTATATATATGAATATGCCCTAGGATTAGCTGAAGCATCTATCTCGATATGCAATAACAATAGTGGATAAGGAGGACCTGAGGTCGAATCAAACTGGGTCTCTGGGAGTTGAGCATACATGTTATCTACAAAATATATTTATCGGAGTATCATTCAAGGAATGTGAAGAAATGACTCGAGGATTTCCTAGTGTAAATGTTCCATATATATAAAAGAGACTCTGTAGCTATCAAACTATTTCGTTTAAAACCATTAATGCCCATGAGGTATAGCAAACCTGAACCTAAAAGGGTTTTTAATTAATTTCCATTCTTATGCAACGTTGATGTTTTAAAAACACCCAAGTCACACAAGCAATCAAACCATTCAACAAAACTCTTGAAGGTATCATTTGATTCATAATTGAAAGAGCAAATAAACTTACCTGATACATCTCTCGAGGGAAGCCATAGAAATCATAAATTGTGCTGTTTCTGTTGACAACATTGACACAAGGCACTGAGGTATCCCAGTGACCAGAGATGACCAATATGGCCTTGGGCTTATCTGCTAGTATTTTGCCCCAATCCAGTAAGAAATGCCTTGCAGGAAGGTCCTCGATGGCCAACGTGGGTGATCCATGGAATATGAAGTAGGTATCCATGATGCGCATATTTTTTCCTTCAATCTGAAAGAAAACTAAACAGAACAACAGAACCAGAGCACTCAAATCACCGCAATATAGTATTTATGATCTTTGAGCTTTGTACAGTAGGAAAATGAATGAAGGTAGATTATGCCGTTAATGATGCTCTAATTTAACCCTAATACTGTTCCAATTTCATGATTTAGCATTAAAAAAAGTTTATCTGTTGTGCACTGACTTGACTAATAATGCAGTGAATACCTATGACACCTGCACATCAATAAATAATCACACAATAATTGCAGCCACAATAAACTGGTTAAACCTGCTTTTATTTTCATTTTCACAAGGGTCGTCAATACACAAAAGAAACCCCGAAACTAAGTGAATCTCAGTGAATTGAGGAATTGGAACATAATAAAATCGAGCCACCAGATGTTCAAAAAGAGTTTCCTCACCTACCTCTTCAACTCCTCTCTGCATCGAGAATCAACTGCGAAAACCCTCTTCATATTACCATGGAAAATCTAAGTAAGAATTGGAGCATGAAAATCTCAATAAGATGGTTTCCTCTGCTACCTCCTCAACTCCTCTCTGCAATGCGAATCAACCACAAAAACCCTCTCAATATAACCGTGGCAAATTCTAATTGCATCTTAAAAGTCTTAACAGACTTATGATTTAAAAAGAATCAAACAAAAGCTACCAAATATTGGAGTAAGAATTGGAACATGAACCAGAGGGTTTTTCTTGGCAACCTCTCAACTCCTCTTTGCGATGCGAATCAACTAGAAAACCCCTCGAATCAACCAGAAAACCCCTCTCAATATAACCGTGGCAAAATCTAATTGCATGTTAAAAATGTTAACAAACTTACGATCGGAAAAGTATGAAAAAAATACTCACATATTGGAATAAGAATAGGAGCATGAACAAGAGGGGTTTCCTCGGCTACCTCTCAACTCCTCTCTGCAACCAGAAAAACCCTCTCAATATAACCGTGGCAAATTTTAATTGCATATGAAAAATGTTAACAGACTTATGATTTGAGAAGAATCAAACAAGATTGAAAAAAAAATAGCTGGCCAAAAAGGTTATGGACTATATTGTTGTTTATATAGGTAATCGCACAGGATAACACAACCTGGAATTATAACCTGCATGCTTATAGCGGAAGCTGGGACAATGGATACAATGACAGTATTAAACTATTCCACTGGTAAAAAGTCCCGAAAATAGAACAGATTGTCCATACCAACAATTCCCCAAAAACAAAGTTATGACTCTACATCACTTACCTGTAATGAAGGAGGATGGCACGTACAAGTCCTCCACAGTAAATAATTGACTGCAAATGAGCCAACTAAATGGGGAGATGGATAGTGATGGAAAAGAACGCCTGTCAAAAATGGAATGAAAGAGAAATTCGTGTTAAATTGACCACATCACCCACAGGATTTATGGCAGTTCAAGGCACTGAGGTATCCCAGTGACCAGAGATGACCAATATGGCCTTGGGCTTATCTGCTAGTAT
>APFE030724073.1:0-53147 GCA_000404065.3 Pinus taeda
TCCCATTCTCCCTCCAGGATTTCTGCGACTGGAGGATATTCCATGCGGCATGGAAATTGAATTTGTGCCAGATCCTGAGAGAGAGGAAGCGGAATGGGAAGCCGAGCAGCAAGCTGCCAAGCAGAAGGAAAACGAAGACAAGGTGGCTGCTGGAATTGGAAAGGAGTAAGGTGTATCTCCTGTGTTTTTTGGCATTTTGATTCTGGTTCGATGACCTTCGGAGGTCTGTTCGGCCTTGGTTTTGGTTATGGGTGGTTTGGCACCTACCCTCTTTGCGTTCTGCACGCCACCTACGCTCAGCCTGCTATTGGTCCTCGGACGGATGTCCTCCGCCACCTTCGCTCAGCCGGTGCCATCTGTTCGGAAGTTGGACGTGTGTCCTCTCACCAGCTTCTCTCTCCCTTCAGGAATCCTGGATTCATCTGGTCAACTTCTGGTTTGTCTAGTCAGCATGTATTTTGTCTTGTCAGCATAAGTTTAAGTTTTAGTTATTTACAGGCTGTATTGTCCATTACAGTAGACTGTCAATGTATTTTGAGTACCGGTAATGTGTCAAGGACTGTTATTACCAGTTATGGTATGGATCTCTTGTCAGAGAGCTGTTCATGCGCTCTCAGAGGTTTCGACCTCTTGTACATATTTTTCTTTCTTTTAATATAAATAGTTTTAGCCTTTGCCCAGAAAATAATAATAATAATATAATAATAACAAAAAAAATATAATAAAATAAAATAAAAACATAAAATAAAAATAAAATAAAATAAAAATAAGAATTAAAACAAATAAAAAATACATAAAAAAAAAAAAACAAAATAAAAATAAAAAATAAATAAAAAATAAATAAAATAAAATAAAAATAAAATAAAGATAAAATCTTATTGTTAGAATTGTTATTTTCAAGTTTAATATAATGAGCATCTACATTTCAAAAAAAAAAAAGCTATTTGAAAATATATAAACAAACCCTCAAAGGGGAACAGAGAACTATGATAAAAAATGGTAAGGTTAAAGGATAACAAGAGGGAACCTAAAAACAAGCAATAAAAAACGGGAGGGGCAGAATGGAAGAACACGACTAGGAAGCAAGGGTTGGGACCTAGCAGCTACTAATCTTCTAGCCATCCTCTCTATTGAGATTGCTCGACCTTTTTTCATTTTCAAGGGCTTCCCTAAATTTTCGATGATGGAATTGAGAAACCCTAGCAATGACACTGGCCTCTTCAATACAAAAATGATGATTGGTTTTCTCCGCATGCTCTGCAAGTGCTGAAGACTTGGTTCTCCTATGCTTAAGGTCAGCTGCGTGCTCACTAATCCTCTGATTAATAGAGCGTCCAGTTTCACCACTATAGGGGGTCCCATAGGAGCAAGGAATAATATAGACCCCCTTCATGTCCTTGGGGTCAATAGGATCCTTTACTGATCTGAGGGAATTACGAATGGTGTTAAGGGGTCTAAAGGTCGAGGGAACATTATGTTTCCTAAGAATCCTCACTATCTTATCAGTGGTCCCTTGCACAAAAGGTAGGTGGACCCCAGGGACACGTTCTTTAGGATATTTTTTAGTCAATGAATTTTTGGCAGCTTTGATAAAAGCCTTCTGACCTAGGTATCTACTATACCCATTCTCAACAGAGACATTAAGGAGATGGGATTTCACTTTCTCAAAGCTCTTTTTATCTGAGATCCTCAGGGCTCGAGTAGTGAGGGTGTTGAGAACACCCAATTTCCTAAAGAACGTGTCCCTGGGGTCCACCTACCTTTTGTGCAAGGTACCACTGATAAGATAGTGAGGATTCTTAGGAAACATAATGTTCCCTCGACCTTTAGACCCCTTAACACCATTCGTAATTCCCTCCGATCAGTAAAGGATCCTGTTGACCCCAAGGACATGAAGGGGGTCTATATTATTCCTTGCTCCTATGGGACCCCCTATATTGGTGAAACTGTGCGCTTTATTAATCAAAGGATTAGTGAGCACGCAACTGACCTTAAGCATAGGAGAACCAAGTCTTCCGCACTTGCAGAGCATGCAGAGAAAACCAATCATCATGTTTGTATTGAAGAGGGCAGTGTCATTGCTAGGGTTTCTCAATTCCATCACCGAAAATTTAGGGAAGCCCTTGAAATTGTAAAAAGGCCGAGCAATCTTAATAGAGAGGACGGCTGAAAGATCAGTAGCTGCTGGGTCCCAGCCCTTGCTTCCTAGTCGTGTTCTTCCATTCTGCCCCTCCCGTTTTTTATTGCTTGTTTTTAGGTTCCCCTTGTTATCCTTTAACCTTACCATTTTTTATCATAGTTCTCTGTTCCCCTTTGAGGGTTTGTTTATATATTTTCAAATAGTTTTATTTATTTATTTATTTTTTGAAATATAGATGCCTCATTATATTTAAACCTTGAAAATAACAATTCTAATAATAAGATTTTATCTTTATTTTATTTTAATTTTTAATTTTAATATTTAATTTATTAATTTATTTTTATTATATTTTTTTTTAAAATTTAAATTAATTAATTAATTATTTTATTTTGTTTTTTTTTGGTTATTATTATATTTTTTTTTAAGTTTATTATTTATTTTTTTTAAAAATTATTAAATTGAATAAACTAATAAATAAAATTATATTATAATTCTTCTTTATTAAACTTAAAAAATAAAATAAATAAATAAATAAATAAATAAAATTTC
This sequence comes from Pinus taeda, assembly GCA_000404065.3. Taxonomy (NCBI): domain Eukaryota; kingdom Viridiplantae; phylum Streptophyta; class Pinopsida; order Pinales; family Pinaceae; genus Pinus; species Pinus taeda. The sequence goes on from APFE030724073.1 coordinate 2,690, forward strand.
TTTATAACAATCCTAACAACAGGATTTCTTAAACTCTAAAATTAAAACAAATTTGAAATGGTTAATTTAATTGAATCTGAAGTTAGCTTTAACCTATTTTAATTTTTAATTAAGGTGTTCCTATCCTGCTAGCTGTTTCCAAGTCAAGAATAACCGTTAGTGGGTCAATTTAGCCATTGCCTGGTCAAATATAGCCGTTGAAGGTCCTGCTCTAACTATTTAACTTGCAGCCTAGATCTGATTCTTCAACTTGTCCTGATGATGAGCCACAATGGTTGGTTCGAAACGCGTCGACAAATGTAAGATTATGTGATTTACGCCGAAGAAATTTCTCATAAACTTGATATGGATCACAAAAGCCTCAACTCAACAATAGTTTTGGCATGGATGGCATATGCATGTGATTTATTAGTCATGATATGTCATTGGCATGAATGATTGCTTGGATTGATAGTGGATTTGGATGTTTTTTGTTTTGTTTTGTTTTTTAATTTTGTTTTGTTTGTTTGTTTGGTTTTTTTTTTTTTATAGTTCAGTTTTGGAGCTCTTATTTTATTCTCTCTCTCTCTCTCTCATACTCTTGGACACTTAGAGTTTTCTTGGAGAACTCTTAGAGAGTGTGGTATGCTTGGATGCTTGGAGAAAGAAGGAAAAGGAAGAGTAGGAAAGCACAAGAGGACATAGGGATCATTAACTACAATGATTTTTTCTTGCAGGCGTCGAGTTGCATGTATGTTTTCCTCACTATTTTTGGCATGCATGGCATATGCATGTGATTTATTGGTCATGATATGTCATTGGCATGGATGATTGCCTGGATTGATAAAGGATTTGCCTAGCCTTTTCATTTCCAGGATAGCCATGGTGTTGTGGGCTCATTTCTTTGTTTTTTTGGTTGGTTCTCATGTTTCCTTTATCTTGGGTTGAGTTACTAGTTCCTAGAAGCCTTGGTTGGAAAAATGCTTTAGAAGCCCTGTAATACCTTGGGTTGAGTTACTAGTCCTGGAAGCCTTGGTTGGAAAAATGCTCTGGAAGCCCTTGGTGGGTTGAGTTACTAGTCCTAGAAGCCTTAGTTGGAACAAATTCTCTAGAGCCCTGAAAGGCTTGGACAGAGACCAATTTAGTGAGGCATAAATGCTTCTTAGAGATTCTCAGATAAGTATGAGACCCCTATGCTCAGTTCTGTTGTTAATACCTATAGCTTTCATGTTTGTGACATGTTTGAGGAAATACCTGTCATGGCTAGTAGGGGTCCAGTCTAGTCCTTATCAATGTTTTTGCAAATGTATCATTGTTTTGTTGTGTAAATTCATTTATGAAGGTTCCATTGAGTTCTGGACAGTGACCTGGGTTCTGGGCTTGAAAAATTGGCACAAAGCATGGAGTCGCAGACACAACACTGGGGAAAAAATTACCCAGAATCTCCCTTTCCCTTGCTGTGGGAGCTTCTGGAGCCTGCCAGACACACCCTTGTCCATATCAAGGGAGAGTTCAGGGGTTTGCTACACTAAAACACTAGTTGGTCTCATGGGCTAGTTACATGAGTGGTTGTGAAGGATGTTGGGAGTTGTGTTGTTGATGTGGAAGGTCTGTATGATGTGTTCCAACAGCTCCACTTCCTTAACTGACACATAGGGAGTTGAATCATATCATTGTAACTTCTGATTGCATATATATCCCAATTGACTGGTTACTTGGATAGTTGTGGGATGAGGGTCTTACAAGTTAGGGTTGAACCTAAGACACATGTTCAACTAGAAGAAGTCCTAGGCAAAAAATTTAGTTTCTTATGCCAAGAATAAAAACACCAAGATTCAAGAAAAGAAGAGCTTCTCTCAATGTGAGTTTGTCTCCTAAATGCAAGTTTACAAGGAGCATGACTAGAAATATCAATGTAGAAAAAAGTACTAGCTATATCAAACAAGAGAAGGTAATCAAGGTAGAAGAATCATATGAAAAAGTTAAACGACAAAACAATAAATTTCTAACTTTATTTGTATAACGTACCTGAAATGCACTAGTAAAGCTCCATCTCAACTAATTTGATGTCAAATTTGGGATGACAACAAATAAATTGAGAATAAAAATACCTACAATTCACATAAATTGAGTTAAAGGTAGATAAACAATCATCAAAATAATAAAATAAATTAATAAATTTTTTCATGATTAAAATTAATTAAATACTCGAGTGCATGAATATCTGTGTGACCTCCTCTTGGTTTTGAGAATAATTTTTCGGAGTAATCTAATCTTGGAGCAAACATCCCTCAATTTGATGGAGCAACAATGAACTCAACATTGGCTTTATTATTTCTCTTTTGGATTGAGGGAGGATTGCTCCAAGATTATCCAAATCCTGATTTATTATCTACTGAACAAGGCGAACCATGTGAATATGAAAGCTCTTATTGACCCTCCCACCCCTCACATCACTCTTATTTCCCCAGTACCCAATCTATCTACTAGAAAATAGTTAAAATCAACAAATTAGGATTCATGCATAGACACTAGTAAAAAAAAATAATCATAAAGAAACATATGTAGTTTTGTACATAAAGAAACACAACAATCATTCATTAATATATAACATTCATTCTTTAATCATAGACACAAAATACTTATATCAATAAATTTTATCATAAAAATATGTTTTCATAACATGATGTGTGATGTTTATGATGATATAACTAGCAAACCATATATTTTTCTTTTTACTCACTTTTAAATAGAATTTTGAAATGACTTCATCAATTTCTTCTTCTTCCCCTTTCGTTCTTATGTCCTCTCTAATTCTCATTGACGACCTAGTTGTGTATTCACGATGTCGTTGACGCTGCTGCAAGAGCGGCAATTCATCAACTGCAACAAGAAATAAATGTTAAATTGATATTTGTTGTTATTATTATTATAAGTATTTCATTAATAGAAAGAGCATTAGAGTGTTATTTACCTACTTCAATAGCGGGGGAAAGCAGAGTTGTTTTTAATTTATTGTTGTTTAATTGTAAATGCATGTGGTATATTGTTTATTATGGTGTTACATGTTGTGTTCATTTATTTGATAAAAATTCTTATATCATTGCTAAATAAACTAGGTCATAGAAGAGAGTTTCTGAAAGATACCATTGGAATCCTAGATATTGGGTTGGTGATTGGCTTCACAGTCAGAATCTTATGTTTTATAAGAAGCCTAAGTGGGCTATAGTCTTCATAGAGCATCTACCAATGTGATGTAATATATTCCCCATTATATTCCTTTTCCTCACAATTATAGTATGAGGGTTATCTTAGGCCCTTGATCATCATGAGGGAGGGTTATATACTCCTTGGGGCTTATCCGTATCAATTAGGCGAGCTATTAGAAACATTCCAAATAAGTGAATTCATAAGATTTGAATGTCCATATGAAGAAAATGGGTGGTTGATTTGTAACTGACCTAGTCAGTAGATCAAGATACTATAAGGAGACTACACATGTGATAACCCTGGTGAATTCTCTCTTATTGTATATATTATATCTACTTTTCTCAAAATTAAAATCACTGAGAAATTGGGACACAAATTCCAGAGTTTTGGGAAGGATATTTGCTTGAGGAGACCAAGTTAATATTAATACTATATGTTGTGCTTAAATGAAATGGTTGTATAATAAATTCATCTGGAAAAGGAATGGTTAGGAACCATACCAAATCCCTGTAAAAATATGCAAAAGAGAGAATGGGAATTAAATGGAAGTTTGACTACACCAACAAACTAATAGGGGAAACAAATACTTTATGCCCACATAACTAGAAATGGTGACAATAACATTTAACGAGGGAAATAAATGAAAAAGTGAATTACCTCTATCCACAACAATAGAGAAAGAACCTTTGTGCATGATGAAAGAGGCCAAAATCTCTACAAACTAGGAAAAGTAAAACATTGGAATTAGTAGGATGAGGAGATAATTATTTCAGAGATTGATGATGGGAGTAAGGGGGTTTTATTCTAGGTTGTGCTATAACTTGATTTGATTATATTTTTGATTTATGATTCCTAGACTTAGAACGAACTTGGTTTTTATAGAGAGAGAGTTCCCTCTATAGCAGTGCAACTGTTGAACCCACTGTGTATGGCTTGTTGGTCGGGATAATAGAAATCATAGAGTAAGTGGATTGCCTTGAGATTGTTGAACCCATTATGTGTGGCTTTCTCAAGGGTTGTTGGACCCACCAAGAAGTTTGCAAACTAATGAACCTACTGGACAGGAGTTAGAGACACTCGGGTAGTTGAGGGGTTGTTGAACCAGCAGATGTGGCTCTGGGTTGGGAACATTGGTGCTTTCTCTCTCTGTGGAACTACCTGGATGGGTGATATCCACACTCCCATGGTAGCTTGTTTGTTGTTGAACCTTCCTATGAACTGAAAATAATTCTTATCTTGTTATTGAACTTTGGTGGGTGAGGGTGGTGTGGCCTTGGTACACCCTGTTGTAGCCAAAAAACATGAATTGTTGCTATGGAAGCAATCCTCCTTGAGATCTAGAATCTGGCTCGGGTGTGGCTGCTGAAAGAAATACTTGGATGTAGTGTGTCTAAGGTTGGGTGGAGAGTTGAAGTCCCAATCTCAATTTCTAGGCTTTGAATACAAGATAAGTGTTTATTTCATTTATATGTCCACATGAATTTCCCATTAATACTTTTTGTTTGTGTTAAATGTTACTTGAATGTATGAAACATGATTTCATGAATTATTTGGAGTGATAATATCTTAGGTATTGGTTATGTTGAGTAAATTTCTTGAATTCTAATCATATCTCTGGGATTTGGTTCCTATATGTTGGTTGCCTAGTTAATATTCTGACTAATGACATATTAAGTGCATGGAATAGAGTTGAAGAATGGTATAATATGATTTTTCTGCAATAGTGCTCAATATGATAGATGTGCTAGTGATTTTATATGCATGTTGGTAATGAGGTTTAATTATCATGTTAGATGTGAGGGATATGTATCCTCTGTATAAAAAGGAATGTGATTCCTACAATTGCTACAGGAATGCTGGATTCCTACATAATTTCTTAAAGAATGGTTGAATTAATGTATGCGCTATGTGAGCATGAATCGCTGTGTTCATTCTATTAAATTGACGAGTATGATCTGCTATCCAATTTTCTATTTATATGCTTTGTATAGGTGAGCTATTATAAACTAAAAATAAATTCATACATATAAATTTTGTGGTTGGGAAAATGGATTGAATTCCTGTGATTTTGAGAAATGCACTCAAATTTCATGTTCTATGTGTATTTTATTGGGTAAGTAATAGCTCAAGTTTTCTTGTCATCCAACAAATTCTAGGAGTAAGCTCATCTGCGTGCTTCATCTTAGATGATAGTGTGAGTGCATCACTGGATGGATTCCGTGCTCACGCGCTGCTAGAAAGGGTTTGTGAGATCTTCAGATTTCAATTCTTGATCTTGTAGATGGAATTTTTTATCTCTTCATAGGCAGGTTAGATTGAAAGGCCTAACTTAGAATTAGTTTGAGCCCGAATAGAGGGGTGCAGACTGAGTAGTCGGGTCGGGCACTCGCTGGGAGTCAGGTGAGTCAACTCGAAATCCAGGGTTCACATGGTGTTGCACTTGACCATGTATTGTACCCAAGTAGGGTCAAGTTGACCTCCAGGTCAGGGGCCAAGAGGTCGGGGCCTTCAGACCAGTCAGGATCAAGGATTCCAATACAAACGCTTTGCAATTTTGTGAGGAAGGTTTGACCTACAACTACAAAGACAGACATGCCTTCCACATAGGCTCACTGGGTGGCATAATGACCATGTGGGCACTGCGTGGGGTGCCACATGGGTGTAGTGTGGAGGTTTAGGATGACATGGTAGAATTCAATGTGGCTGGTTCAGATGGTCATATATTTTGATTTTGTAGATATATTGAAGAAAATTTTATATCGTTGGGTAGTGATTGACGAGATGAATGCAACTATGTCATCCATTTGAGGTTATGGGAAAGTCGAAAAAGGTCGAAAAATTTAGACCCCATCTTGTAGGGGAACATTAGAGATTGGTTCAGTTTAGTAACTACCTCCTGCTACTCTTATTTGGGGCTAGGGATAGTAGGGGGCGTGTTACAACAATGCTAACATGTAATAGGAATCCCTACACCTATATGCAAAGGAAAATATATTTTGTTTCGTTTTTTTGTTTACTGTAAATATTTATTCTTGATGCTTGATGCAAACTATGTTGAATTGCTTACATTTTGGGTCAACACTCTAATATTCTAGGGGAAAAATAGGTTGGTGGTTTGATGAGCGGACTTACACTTAGTTTTTGTGAAATTGAAGATACAATTTGTCATAGGCTAAGGGTGTGTGAGGGAAGTTTATTTTCTCTAATGTGCTTCATGAAGATTGAATGTTTGGCTTGTTAGCCCAGTGGATTAACATTGATGAAATTGCTTCTGTGCTCTATTGATAGTAGGGTGAGGTGAATTAGTAAATATTTTCATTTTGTGGAAGAATTTGGTGATAAGTACATATGAATATGAGTTGTGCATGATGGATCTCAAATCTATTCAAAGGCTTGTGCCTCAATTTAGTTAAGAAATAAATATGAAATTTAAAATTTGTATTTGAGTTGTGATTTTCAAGAGTAAAACCCCTAAGACCTCATCAAAGTTCATCCTCATCACTAGGATAGGTCCCCTATGCAACTGATCCATATTCCTTTTGGGGTCAGCATCTTTTCTACCATGTGAAATATCAACAATACTGCCACTCACCAAGGGGAGAATTGATCACAAATTGTTGGATAATGTCTCTTATTCTCCTTAAGAACTTGATAATATACATGAATGAGGGACTTTGAGATATGGCTACTTATGTTTACTCGTGAAAAAAATTATAGTGTAGGTTACATCCATGAGCTAGGAAGACATATAGCTTATAGGAAACACCACTAATTTGTCTTTTGTTTTTTGTACCCTTTCAATCACTCCATTTAGGGAATGTGAAATAATAGCAACCCAATTGAACATGTGACTAATGGTAACCATAGTGTATGACAATGGCAGCCAATCATCCTTCAAATGTATCAAGTGCTTATCACCATAGGTTTCTTTAAAATTATTAATGGAATATACACTACCAAATTTATAGAAAAACCTCTTATCTTCAACCTACCAACTAGAAATAATATTTTTTGTATCATGTTGTTTGTTAAACTATTAAAAACAAATTTAGCGAAATACACTTCATGTTGCAATATCTTATAGTATTTTCCCCTATCAAATGCCAAGTAGGAAACCTATGCATCTTCCTTCATTTAGGATGATTATTTCCTCTATGTGGTCATGGGAGATAATTCAATTAGTTGACTTTGAATAAAGCATGATTGGTGTTCTCATTGCAAGAGAATATAGGAAATGTTTTATTATGTTAATAAAAAACATATCATTTGCTTCCCTTACTTTAAGGTCAATATGAGGTATTACCCACGAATCCGGGTGATGGACATCAGATTGATTGCATTTAATAAATTCATGAATACCCTCCCTAGCTCTCACATAGTAGGACTTTGGCAGTGCCATGGGCTAGTCTTCCAATACATGTTGGGATTAGGAAATGAAGGTGGTGACAAACCCACTTTCTCCTAGCATTTATGGCAGAATAAGAACTAGTACGCTCAAATTGATTCCATGCGAGACGACTTCCACCTTATATTGAAATTCCTCCAAAACATACTTAATTGACAATTGCAACAATATGTTGTTAAGTTTCAGAGTAGGTGGGAGTTGGAAATTTGGTTAAGGATTTGGGAGCTAAGCTTCATAATAGAAATTCTAGTGAGAAATTTGAAGGCCAATTCAAGAACAACCATGGTGCGTGACCAGGGTCACCCACGTAGATAAGGCCATGGCATAGGAAGAACTCCCCTCACAACTTGGCATGGGTATGGAGATGACCATTTTTATTACAACATCCCCCAATTTTTCCATTGAATGGTTGCATAGCTAGAGGGGTAGGAATTTAGAGTGATAGGAAATCATATTTGGGCTTTGAGAAACCTCCTTGATCATCACTTAAAAGAACAGGAGGATGTGAATGCTATAATGGAATGAAATTTATTAGAAATGGAATTCCACCTACACCATGCCAAGGAAGCCTATCAACACATTGCTGGAATTTTGGGAACAAAACTTCAAGGCTTAGTGTTTCCCTCAATGGACACAATTGCATATTTTCCTAAGCTCTCTCTAACTTAGACAACAACATCGCCTGGCCGATAATGCAGTCCCTTGCAAAAGTGTCACAATACCTAAAACGATTATAAGGTGGCTCAGGTTGGAATAGGTCCCTCACGCAACAAAAGTGGTCACCACAATAATCCAGGGGTCTCATCTCTCCATCAACTCTAAGCACAACCACTGTCTTCCAACCAGTTGGATCCAGTGGTGCACCCTCTTACTGACAATGATGATTACTACAGGCCATATTATTTGGTTGTGGAAGTCCTCCCAAGCACTAGCTGGGCCTTGCGCAACTTCCAAGGTAATGCTCCTCATGGCCACAATTCTCCTATGTTTCCACCTCTTTCTACTTTTTGCTCATGGTTCCTTTTGTAACCTCACTCTAGTTTCCCTTTGTGATGTGGTTTTATGGTTTTGTAATGTGGTTTTTCAATCTTCAGGAGAACCTATATTATAGTTTTTCCATCTATAATATAAAGCTTTTACTTACAAAAATAAAGTTCAATATGAGGTATTATGTCAAGACACTCTTCTATGTGAAACTTTTGATACACGTCCCCTCATCATGGAAAAGGGTTTTGAGCACTAGTGATGAATTTAGTGTCTTTGAAAATAGGTCTTGGTTGTTCCACCTTTGGTTGAGGTGTATAGATATCTAAAATTTATTCATTTGAAGATATTTATATAGTAAGAGGTGTTTGCTGCAAATGATTCATTTCTTCTATAGTTTTCTTTCCCTTAGGGAATTCAAGAGCCCTACTTTAAGGCATTTTATCTAGAACGAGAGTAAGCCAAATTCCACTTCAAATCATTATAATGTTTTAGTATTACAACATTATATTCATTAATGCATTGAATTCATATCCAAAGATGAAATTCACAACAAAAACTTCAAACAAGATATAAATGAGTTTTAGAAACTATGTGTTTTCTTTTACAAATATTAGTTATAATTCCCAACTTCTTTCATCCATTACAAAAGCATAATTAAATTCCCAACTTCTCTAATCCATTACAAAAAACATAATTCATTGAAATTCTTGAAACATACTTGAAATGTTAAATCATTAACAAAAATATGCAAAGAAAATGAGAAAAATTATATGCAACAAAAGAAGTCTGATTATCTTATGCGAGGTGAATAGAAAACATCAAACTAGTCAAAATGGTGCTAAGGTAAATGTAACTTCATGGTGTTAAAATATATTAACTCACAATGCCTAGCTAACAACCTACTATTATCTCGAAAAGTTCAAATTCTACTATAGAGTGCACAAATTATTTGTTCAATGGGAATTATTTGTTCACCAATAGAAATATAATAGAGAGAAGACTTATTTTGGAGCCTTTAGAGGTCGAGAAAAAACACCATATACCTGGTCGTCATCATCATCCATTTCGACATTATTAAATGTCTCTAAGATCAATATATTAGTCCCCTCTTGTTAAATTGTATTATCAACATCATCATCTTCTTATATGGGACCATTAACTTGATCTTCAATATTCACTCCAAGTTCTTGAACATGCACTTGTATAATGACCACTTCATCCCAATCCATGGCCAATGTCCTAGGGAATTATTTCTTTATAATTACAGACAATCAAATAATATTAGTGTATATAACAAATATTTAAACGATACAATTTTTAAAAAATATAATATATGAAAATAAAGACAATAAAGAAAATGACAAAGACAACTTAGCTGAGAGTGAGAAACAAAGACAACAAATCAATAAAGAAGCTTGTGCAATTTATCAACATGTTTACTAATATGTTGAAAAAATATAGGGAAATTTTCCAGTTTTCTTGACGTTTAGATTTAGAAATATAGACACTTTCTGAGATATATCCCCACAACCAACAAAAACAACCTATTCTTATTTCGTCGTCATCATTATGCCATATTCTTTCTTGATTTCACCTAAAGACCGCAAGTTTGGTGTCGATGGAAACTTTCCTTGGCCCAACTAATTCGAGAACACAATTCAATTTATAAGGGGTTCAAAGCATAGGGATTAGGGGTTAACAAGTTATTTTCATCCAAGCATCATGGGTACTTAGGAATTGGTAGTCTAGATGGAGCAATCAACTTAGGTGAGAGTGAGAAAAAAAAAACAATAAATCAATCATGAAACTTGTGCAATTTATTAAGATGTTTATGGAATATGTTGAATTTTTTAGGAATTTTTATTTTTATTTTTATTGACATGTATATGAGAGACACTTTTTGAGATAGATAGTCATAACCAACAAAAATAACCTATTCTTATCATGTCATATTCTTCCTTAATTTCACTTGGTGACCATGTGGGATTTTAAGTCGATGGAAGCTTTCCCTCTAATCCCTAGTTGTCAACCCACTCATAACCTCTAATCCATTAACAAGACCTAACCATTTAATATGGCCTAAACCTTAACCTCTTAGACATTATCCCTATAAGCCTTAACACCTTAACCCCATTCCCCCTACATATGCTCTTAAACCCCTAACCCTAATCCCTTAATGCTTAACACCTAAACAATTCAACCCTAAACCCTTAACTAATAACCCCTTACCCCCTAAGACCCATTAACCTCTAAATCCCTTAGGCCCTAAACCCCCTAACCCTAACTTAAACCCTAAACTATTAACCCCTAACCCATTAACCTATTAACCACTAAGTATCCTAACTTACAATTTGAAGTTGAGTTTTTATAATTTGAATATTTTTAATTTTTAAAACATAATTTATGATCATTTTAGTAATTTTTGGCTAGATATAGTTATCAATAAATATTTATTAAAAAAAATTACAAAAAAATTAAATTTTTTAAATTAACACATATACATGACATGTACATGTACATGTACATGCATGTACATGTAACATGTCATGTACTGTACTGTAAATGTTACATAAAACACAAAAATGTACATGACATGTACAAAGTACATGACATGTACTGTACAGTAGTTACATGGAATGTACATAGCACATGACATGTACATATACAACATATAATATACTATAATATACATATACCCATAAAACATATACATTACATATACAATATACATATACATATATACATAAGATAATATATATATATCAATATATATAATATTATATCATATATATATATATATATATTGTAAGTAAGAGTAGCTATATTATATTTTCATATACAAGGGGTTAGAAAAATTGAGTTCCTTCCTAGACTGTTTGTAGTGTCTCATACTTTTCACCCTACCAGTCCTAGAGATATCAAAATTTACAAAAATTATGGGAAAAAAACCCTACAAAGGAGCTACCAGAGAGACTATTTTTTGATAGGCTTTTGAGATCTCGCTCAAAAAAATAATGATGACAAGCCCATTGGAACAAGAACCAAAAAAAGAGAATTAAAGACTACTTAATAAGCTTAGCTGGCTGGATCAATCCTCATCAACCGTGATGGGATTCCTTGGTGATCCACCAATAGGAGCACCATCGGTAGTTGGCTGGCCAATTGACACACCTCCGAGCTCCCTTTCGATGCCAGAAACTGTTAATTCCCCATTCAGAGTCTTCACCACACTACGTATGAGCAACTCATAGTGTAGTGAATCCTTTGTAACAAATATCCTATGATGCACCACATAGACTGTAAACTTGTCATTCAACATGTCATACTTCTCCTCTAGAGTCTTTCAGGCATATATGTTCTCTTGCATTACCAGACCCAATATAGTCATCATGTTCCATCGGATTTCGATATCCCAAATGTAGAGGTTCTCTTGAGCTCTAGAAAGACCTAGGTTAGGCATCCACTCAAACTGAGCTTCCACATCTTTTGTGCTAGTTTTCCTTCTGATGTCCTGAATTGGTTTTCAAGGTGAATAATGTGGTCCTGAATCTCCTAGTGGATGGTATTATGAAAATTCAAGGCAACTTGCTGAGCAATCGATTCAACCCTGGTTCTCGGCCACATATTACCCTGATGTCATCGATTTATGTTCCTTCCTCTTGTGCAGTGGCTAGTTGAGGGGCCACGACTGGAATGCGAGGTGCGGACCATACTGGGAAGCATATGGTGAGGATTGGAATACAAAGGAAAAAGACTGGGGGAACGAGAATGAAAGAAGGTAGGGGAGACAAAATGAGAATGTAGAGGATATACATAGAGATTTCAAGAGTTGGAGAGGCCAAGGAGAATGATTAGGGTATTAAAACAATGAAATTTAGCGTGAGCTATGTAATCAATTTCCTTGGTGGAATTATGCATTCTACTGGTTGAAGGGACAGGAGGGTGACATTTGCAAACTAAAGGAATGATTTAGATTAGAGAAGCATTGGATAAGTTATTATGCATGGTATTAAGAGTGGATCACATCGCATAATATTGACGGATCGTACGAGTCAAACAAAGTAATTTGCGATCCAGTAGGCAAATTCGAAGGCTCATTAATGCCACAACCACCTTTGTCATTTTGATTGATTGCTTCACATTTTTGGTGAAGAGGGCCATCCCTTATATCCTTCCATGCAAAGGATATTAACGTGTCCCTATCAAATGTCACATTGTTTTCAAGTCGGTCCGCCACACAATTGGCCTTCTTTCTGACTGCCTGGAAGTGGACCCCTCCTAAATCCCTGATGTGTTGTTGAATGTGATGGTGGGTTTTCTTTAGGCACCAGTTGTGAGTCACTTTGCCGACTGAAGATCTATACTGGAGCTTGCAGGCATTTAGTGTGGCTAGCACTCAGTCTCCCTCAATGATTAGAGGGGAAAATTTCCGATCTTTCACTATTGCAAGCCTGTCCTCCATGGCATGGAGCTGAGATGCATTGTTGGTGGCGATCCCCAATTTTCCATGGAAAATACTGAGAATTTCACCCTTATGATTTTAGAGACACCACCGAAATCTGTTGTGCCTGGGTTTCCCTTGGAGGCCACATCATAATTGAGTTTGATCACATTTCTTTCAGAGGAGACTAGATATATGGGATTTCGAGGGAGGTTGAGGGAGGGTTGGGAGTGGTGACAAGGATGTTGTCTAGGTCCAAAAGTTGGAGGATTTGAATATCTGAAGCTCATGGAGGGATTTTCACTAGAACAAATATGGAAATGGAGACAAATTCGTGAATTATCTACTTGATAATAGTAAGAATATGTTCCCCTACAATATTCCTATTTATATATATTTGCACGTTTCTTTTTTTCCTAGTCACCCAACAGATGGCCCCTAGGAGGATGTGAGGCCTCCAACTAACTAGGGTGTCTTGAATATCAGCTCTAGTTTTATCAATCGTTCTGACAAAATTCCACCCCCCAGTCCCAGAGCAATGAAGCATAATTATAGGAATTTAGGAGATGATTTATGAATTCCTCCTGGTTCTCACACATAAAACATTGAGATGGTCCAAAAAATACTCTTCTCCAGAGGTTATCCAAAGTTAGGATCTTTCTATGGATAACTAACTAGAGAAAGAGTGTGATTTTCATCTAATGTCTTTTAGCCCACAAAGTTTTTCACCATTGGCTCTTCTCCAATTGCTCATAATTCACAAGATATCCATAAGCCTCCTTAAGGTTGAAGACACCCGCCAAATTTTTCCCCACCTTAATTTGTCCTCCTCTCGATCCACCAAGATTTGACACTCCTGGAGATGCCCATCGAAGGAGTCCTAGTCAAAATTGTTAGGAAGGGGTTGCCAATCTTGCTTGGTGATCTACTCTCTCCACCTACTACCTTTTGGGGCGGGTTTCCAATAATGGGCCACTTGAATTTTCCCTTTAGCATGCATTTATTTTTGAATGGGGGAATGGTGATCTTCATTGAGGGTCAAGAGATGCTTCCATGCATCTTCCCAAAATAAGGTGCTCTCCCCATTATGGATATCCCAAAAAATATGATGTTGTATAACTTCTCTATTCTTCTAGGCCTGGTTCCATATGGCAGATCCTAAGACTTGTCTTGAGCATATGATGAGATTTCTTTGGCTATGGTTAGGAGCATACTTAGCTTTCCATATTTGGGCCCATGAGGTGGTTGGGGTTTCCATCCACCTCCACCAAGTTTTCCCCCCAGTGCGTTCCCCATAATTCCTGGATATCTAAGACCTAGCCCTCTGAATTTTTTCAACTCGCAAAGCTGATCCCATCTGACAAGGGCCCATTTCCTTTTCTGCTCATATCCCCACTAAAGGAATTTCCTTTGGATGCTATGAATGGTGTTCAGAATGGTTTTAGGAGAAACTAGAGAAGAGAAGATATAAAGGGGCATGACTTTGAGGACTGATTTGACCTGAATAAGATGACCTCCTAGGTTGAGGGACCTAAAAGTCTAATTGGAGAGATTTCTTTACAATCGGTTGAGGATATCCTCCTAGGTTGATTTCCTTAGGGCCTTGTCCGTGAGAGGTACTTCCAAGTATTTTGAGGGCATAGAGAATTTATGGAAACCGAGGATTCTAATTATGTTTCTTTGGATGAGGGTTGGGGTGTTGAAGAAGAGTTTTTGTTTTATTTTTGAGGGTTGATAAAAGTTCCTAAATCCTCAGAGAATAGGTTTAGAATGTGTCAGTAGGTTTCAGCTTCTGCTACAATGGGGGTGCTCGTGAGAAGAGTGTCATCAACAAATTGATGATTAGTGGAAGATGAGGAGTTGGCATGGAGATTTAGACATGTTAGTTTATGATTGGTTAGGGCTACTTGTATATATCTTCCAAGACCCTCTTCCATGAAAATGAAAATAAAAGGGGATAAAGGGTCTCCCTGCTAGATTCTTCTAGTAGGCAGAAAGGGATGGATGGGGCCCCCATTAAGGAGGATGGAGAAAAAGGCTCTTGAGACAAGGGATATTATCCAATCAATGCAGTCCTAGTGGAAATCGATAGCTATGAGAACCTCCTACATGTAGTTCCAACTTATCTTATCAAAATCTTTTGATACGTCGAGTTGCATTAACATACTTGGGTTCTTCAGAGTTTGTAGCGAGTCTATAGTCTCATGAGATAGAATGATGCTGCCCATAATCTGTTTGCCTTCCACATCGACTGGTTAGGAGAGACCAAAATAGTTAACAATGGTTTAAGTCTATTGGCCAAAACCTTAGAAATGATATTGTATATTACATTTTAGAGAGAAATGGGTCGAAATTGATCCGAGGTTTCAACCCCATCTTCCTTAGGGATTAGAATTAGGAAGGTTGCATTAAAGGATCCCAACACTGTCTTGTTATTCCATGAGTATTTACTAAAGAAGTCAATTGTGAAGCCGTTGGCCCAAGGGTTTTTCCCGAAGGGATGGCCATTACAAATTCTTCTACTTCTTGTAGGGTGACCTCTTTGAGTTACATGGTGTTATGATCCAAATTCAAAATGGTGGGAATGTTGTAGGTGATTTCCCTGATGGCTTAGGATCTATCTATGTTGGAATCCTCCACGAGTCGACCATAAAAGGTGTTCAATTCCTTGGAAATCTCCTCCTAAGTACTTGCCATTCCTCCATCTAATTTTTTTGGGATGAGAATCCTGTTGGTTTTCCTATGATGGATCATGAATCGACGGAAGAACTTGGTGTTTCTCTCCCCACATTTTATCCATTCCACTCTGAATTTCTTTTGCCACAAATTATCTTCTTGTTTGTCCCTTTCTTCCCATCTCCTTTGCAGATTTTGTCTCTTTCTTCGTTTGATCATTGATGTCGTGATGTATGATTTTCTGCTAAAGTTCCTCCATCCTCTTCTCCAGATCTTTTTTTATCCATGAGTATGTTACCAAATATCTCTTTCTTCCACTATTTAATTTTATTATTATCGTGCTTTAATTTATATTAACATTGATACATTTGGGAGCCTCTCCGAGGAGGGGTGTTATTCCACCATTCCCTCATGTTATTTTTAAAGTAGGGATGGTCTAGCCAAAACTTTAAAACCTGAATGGTTTGTTCCTGGGGGCTTCTAATAGGTGGATTTTAATTGCTATAGGCTAGTGGTAAAATCACACATGGGGAATAATTCTACCATCAATCTCTAGGGATGTGAGGAAGATAGATTCCAAGATGAGGAGTATGTCCAACCGTGAGGCTATTTGTCTGTCCCCCCCCGTATGTTGTTCCAAGTGTGCAATCCATTGGTGGTCTACATGTTAACTAATTTCATCAGGTCTATGGCCTCCCTAAAATCCTCTGCATCCTTATCAAATCTCCTTAGCCCTCCTTTTTTCTTCGCTAGGTTAAGGATCATGTTCAAATTTCCACCTATGATTTTGTGAGGGTATGGGAGGTCCCCAATGATTTTTCTTCTTGTGTTCAACATCTGGATTCTTTCATCTACTCTATGTGGACCATAAATGTTGGTGATACATAATATTTCAGAGGTTCATATGATTTGCAAGACTGTTGTAATTGATGTTTTAGTGGCTATTGATGTGATGAGCTCAAATAGTGAGTCCTTCCATAAAATTAATTGTCCTCCTGCTACGACTCTTGTTATGAAGATGTAGCTTCGACATCCTTTCTTCTGGAGGGATGGTCTGTCCTGTATTCCTAGTTTAGTTTCCTGAAGGAGCAAAATATCTGGCTTACTTACCATTATTATTTTCTTTAGAATATTTTTTTTGCAGGTCCATTTAGACTTCTAATGTTCCAAGAGCTCATATTCATTGAGAAAGATTTGGGGTAAGGGTTATGGTTCTTACCTTGCCCTCATTTATCAATCTTGCACCAAGTTCTTGTAGGATTTGGCTTTTTGTTTTCTTGCTTCTTTTCCTTCCTCATCCTTTGGGATTGTATTGGTCAGTTGGAATATCAGACTTTATACCTTTGATGTTATCATCTCCATATTTCCTCTTCGTTGTGGCTTGATTGAGTTCCTCTTTGAGTAGGAATGCTCCCTCTATTTTTTGCAAGTATTCCTCTGGGATGGCTTCTAGGCCGCGGTTCATTCATACTTCCTCAATTTTATTCAGATCCATTCCCTCTAGGGCCTCTTATATTTCTTGCTCCTATGCTAAATCATCATTATCTTCATGATCCATGTCCACATCCTCTAAGTCCTATCCATTCTCATTGAGTTTGCATTAGTATCACCCTCTTGGTTCTGAGATTGGTGAATAGGTTGTTATTACATCATGAATCCCTCCTCCCCCTATGATTTCTTCTTTCTACTATTCCTCTTGTTCATCTCCAAGAGCTTAAAATTTATTCCTATTGGATTGGGTTTCTTGGCCTTGTTTCCCTTGATTTCTTCTATTATTTTTGTTCTCGGTAGTTAATTTTGTGAAACCTTGTTCATTATTATTTTCCTAAGATTGAGGATTGGAATTTTGGGAGGCGTTATCAGGGAAGTCCCTAAAGAGGTGGCCGTTTTCATGAAATTTACTAGACCTAAAGGGTATATGCTCATAATCAATGCTTTGGAACCACACTTCGTCCTTGAACCCTTGTTTGATTTCTTCCAGAAGAGTGCTCGAAACATCTAAATAGACACAAATGCGGGTGTATGAAACATATTGTTCAACTCTTCTGCCCGTTATCGCTCAAAATAGGAGGGGACCTAAGGGGAATCAATAAAGGGAAAATGCTAGGCCAAGGGAAACAAATGGAGTCTTAGCCCACTGTCACCTTAGCTAAGGCTCCCTTATTTTTATGAACTTTCACCGATGGGAGGAGACCCAATATGTATGGAGTCACTGATGAATAGAAAGCCAATGGATATGAGTGACCCATAATATTTCCCAGAAGGTTTCGAAGGATGGATCTTGCTTTCTTTCTAAGAAAGGTACTATGTGCTTCTAGGGAAAGGAAGAGGGTTTTTGGGGTTAGGTGTAAGAGGATAGAATTTGAAAGGAGTTTCCCATGTAGAATTTCCTGCAAATTCTCTACAAATTTACCTCTGAGATCTATGTAGAAAATCTGACTGTAGATTAACTCGATAATGCAATATACTAAAGCAAAATACTATAATCTACTTCTATTATCAAACTTGCGGAAGCTTAATCAATTTTGAGCAAGATCAAATAGAACACATATAACAGATGAAGAAGAAATCAATCACACATGAACACAAAAGAATACTTTGGGGAAAGCCTCAGCTAAAAACCTTGCTATCTATATTATCATACAAGTGGAAATCTCTCAGGATTACACAAAGCTTTAGCTCACAAGCTATCTAGCTCTTAGTATAATCCCTCACTGCTGCTCATAGATGGAATAGACAACATATATGCCTTTCCTTTGCCCTCCAAGCCTCCTATTTCCTTGCACAGTTTCTCCTGGGTCCTCAAGCTGCCACATGTGTGTAATTACCTCACACACTGCTCACTAACCTCTGAAATAACTACGCAATCCTCAAGGAAAGAATTCCTTATGCATGCAAGAGATATCCTCATGGGAATATTCCTGCAACTGATAGTAGATTGTCCCATCCTTTGATCTCAACTGGGCCTTTGTCTAAACTAACATGCATGAGTTATTTATGATAGAATATTCAGTTATCTAAAGTACCTTAGTTTCATGCATGCAGGCATTGACTAACTGAACTCACAATCAGTTCCACAAACTGTAGGAACTAATCTAACTGGACTTAACTCAGTTAACTGAGCTAACTAATTACAACTCAAAGTATAACTCATCCCGATCTCCTTAATTAAGGGATAACTTCCTCAATCAAAGGGATAACTATTGCATGTCTTCACATAGACTTCATGTTTGATTTTCTCCAACTAATTAACTCAATATGAATTAATTAATTATTTTACAAATAGTTGCTGAGCTCAAATTCGAATTTTAATTTAGGGACTAATTAAAATTGGAATGTAACTCGAAATGCTATCTATAGGAATGCTATTTTTGGCATTTCTATTTTCAGCATTTCTTATTGCTATTTTCAACACTCCCTCTCAACAAGAAAGGGATTATCTTTCACCCCGATCCTGTCTCTATGGAACTCAAATTTGCATTTTGACAATGCCTTAGTCAAAATGTTTGCATCATGCTCCTCGGTCGAAACATACTGCAACAACATGATCCTCTTCACCACATAGTCTCGAAGATGATGATATCATATATTGATGTGCTTGGACCTTGCATGAAATACTGGATTCTCAGAGAGTTTGATACAACTCTGATTATTGCAATAGATCACAGTTGGATCCATCCTCTGATCAAACAACCCAACTAGAATTTTCCGCATCCAAATGGCCTCACATGCTGCCGGGCTTGCAGCCATGTATTCAGCCTCTGCTGAGCTAAGCGCAACTGACCTCTGTTTCTTGCTGTAACAAGAAACTGCATCTGAGCCAAGGTTGAAAATTCCTCCTTAAGTGCTCTTCCGATCGATGGACTCCCTGCCCAATTTGAATTTGTGAAGCCTTGAAGCTTCACTCCCTCAGTCCGTCTGTACCATAATCCATACTAAGATGTGCCTCTAAGGTATCTCAGCACATGCTTAGCTGCCTTCCAAAATAGCTTGGTAGGCTAAACCATAGCTTGACTCATCTAGTTCACCGCAAAGCACAAATTTGGTCGTGTGTTCACTAAAAACATTAATGAACCCACAAGCTGTCGATACATAGTAGCAGCTACTACCTCACTTGAAGTAGCATCCTCCTTCCTCTAGTTACCTACTAAAGGAGTCTGCATAGGCTTGCACTTCTCCATGTGGAATCTCTTGAGTAACTCATTGGCATACTTGCCTTGAGACACAAACACTTACCCATCCTTCCACCACACTTCCATGCCTCGAAAGTAGTGCATGAGACCCATGTCTTTCATCTCGAACTCTCTTGCAAGGTCCTCCTTGTAAGACATGATCAACTGATCATCACCTGTTAATATCAAATCATCAACATAAAAAACAATGATCAACTTCTTACCTTCTACCATGATGTGGCACAGGTTTGCATCCGCTTCACTCTTTGTGAAGCCCAACCCAGTGAAATAGCTGTCGATCCTGGTGTACCAAGCATGAGGTGCTTGCTTTAGCCCATACAAATCTCTCTTGAGTTGACACACATGTGACTCATGATCGAAGGTCTCAAATCCTTCTGACTGTTCTATGTACACCTCTTCCTCAATCTTGCCATTGAGGAATGCAGTCTTCACATCTATCTAATGGATCTTCCAACCCATCTATGCTCATAGTGCCAACATCGATCTGATAGATGAGTATCTTGCTATTGGAGCAAAAGTCTCATCATAGTCGATCCCCTCGACCGGTGAGAAACCGCTGGCAACAAACCTTGCCTTATATTTCTCCACACTACCATCAGCTGCTTTCTTTACCTTGTAAAGCCAATGGGAACTCACCACTAACTTGTTCTCCAGTCTTGGAACAACATCCCAAACATTGTTTCAAACTATGGAGTCATACTCCTCCACCATAGCATCAACCCAAACTGGCTGCTGCACTGCTTCCTCGAAGAAAGATGGTTCGATCTCTATACATTCCCCAACAAGGGCTATGTAACCAATGTACCGCTCAGGTGACCTCCTCTGTCTGCACTGAGAATATGGCTCTCCCACATTCTCTCTCGCATCCATAAATAATTTGTCAACTTCTCTTAAACGTTTTCGCCCATCTCTGGAAGAGTCTACATGAGTGGATGTCTCCACTCCTGGATCCTATGCATGTGGTTGCTCCACATCACTCTGAGGCTCCTCCTCCTTAGGAATCAAAAATTCCTCCTCTGCATGCAACTTGAGCTCCCTCTGAAGGAAAACTCACATGGCCTTTAGCTCATCGAACTTAAAATCTCTGCAAACCACTGTCCTTTGACTGGTAGGAAAATACACCCGATAGTTGTGGGGGAGTATCAATGTACACCACAAGTATCCCCAACTCAGCTGTTGGCTCTAACTTCTTCCAGGAATCCTTTGTCACATGGCAATAAACTGATGAGCCAAAGATCTTGAAGTGACCCACATTTGGTCTCTTCTCGAAGAAAGCCTCCTCTAGTGTCTTCATCCCAAGTATGCGATGCGGGCTTCTATTCTGAAAGTATACCGCTGTGTTGCATGCCTCAGCCCACAAATGAAGTGGTAGGCCTTGGTCATGCAACATCGCCCGAGCTGCTCCCACAATCGTTCTATTCTTCCTTTCGGACGCCCCATTATGCTGTGGGTTATGGGGTGCCATCAACTCCCGTTTAATTCCTTCTGTTGCACAAAAGTCCTTAAACTCTTGAGAGACATACTCTCCACCATTGTCGCTTTGCAAGGCCCTGATATTCTTTCCTGATTCTTTCTCAACCAAGGCTTTGAACTCACAAATCCTTTAGAAGGTTTGATCCTTCTTTTGCATGAAAAAGATCCAGCATCTACGAGAAAAATCATCAATGAAAATAACATAGGACCTTTGTTTAGTGGCGAAGGCTATTGAGAATGGTCCACACACATCTGTATGAACTCACTCCAAGATTGATTCAGCTCGACTGTCTCGATCCTGAAAGGAATATTTTTCATACTTACCCAAGGTACAACCTTTTCATGTATCCACTTTCTCAAGTTTACCCTTGGGAAGTCCGGTCGAAATTGATTGCATGATCTTCAAGGCCCCATGGTGCAAGTGGCCCAATCTTCTATGCCATAGCTCACCAATATCTTGGCTTTGCACCAACTCTGCTTTGGAACTCAATGCAACACAGTCATATACTTCTAGCTTGTAGAGATTCTTCACTCGAATCCCAATCCTCTTGTATGACCCGTGGCGATGTGTCTTAGGAATGCTTTTCCTTTATTGAAGACTACATCATAGCCTTTGTCTTCCAACATTGCAACGGATACCAGGTTCTTCTTCAGTCCGGGCACATACTTTACATCAGTCAGGGTGAGAGAAGCTCCATGCTCCCTCTAAAACACAACCGTGCCTTCACCTGAAACATGGTACTTTCCATCATCGCCCATCTCTATGCGCATCTAGAGGTCCTTCTCCTCCAAGTTACTGAATAAACTCTTGTCACCGGTCATGTGGAATGAGGCTCCACTATCCAGGTATCAAACACAACCCACCATCGATTAAACCATGCATGCAATGAGGGTGAAATCCAATTCAAACTGTGAGGCCAATGCCTCACCATCTGATCCTTTCGAGGATCCCTTCTTGGATTTCTTCTATGGACAATTTGTTGCATAATGGCCCACCTCATGACAATTAAAGCATCGCACTTTAGATTTGTCAATCTTCTTCCCACCATGGGAAGAACTCAATTTGGAATGGGAAGCCTTCTCTTTCCATTTCCTCGCCTTACTTGCTAAGGCTAGATTTTCTTCATCATCATGCTTTGATGAAGAACCATCTCTGGTGCTTCTCCTGATCTCCTCCTGCATTAGATCTAACCACAGTCGTTTCCAATCTGGTAGTTTCTCTCTTCCATTCACTGAGTCTTGGTAGCTATGCTAGCTCTTAGGAAGACCAAGGAGAGCAAGACTCACCATGTCATCATCAGTTGTCATGATTCCTACACTTCCAAGCTCATCACTGCAAGTGGTGAGCTTGTTCAAATATATAGAGATCGTGTCTCCCTTTTCACACTTGATTTTCCAAAGCTTGTCTTTCAGTGCCAACTTCCTTTGATCACTGTTGTTCTGATATAGATTCTTCAATGTCTTCCACATTGAAAACAGTGTCTCCTTCCCATGGAGACTTGAGACAATATGGTCTCAAACTCCCTCCAGAAGAATCCTCCTCACTCTAGCCACACATTTCTTCCATTCTACCAATACTTGGGCATTAGCCACTGCTGGCTTGGGGACTTCTTGATCAATGAAGTCCTTCAAATTGTTTTCCTCTAATACCTCTTCCATGCGATCCATCCAGGCTATCTAATTCTAGTTGCCATCCAGGGCATACTCGAGTATCAAACCATTGAATGCCATTGGTGAATTTGAGATGTGATAAGAATTCGATTTCTATAATCAAGAACTCAAAACTTCAAACTTCCCCCTTCTTTGTATACTGTTCTCTGCTTTGATCACCTTTGCTCTGATACCATGTAGAATTTCCTACAAATTCTCTATAAATCTACCTCTGAGATCTATGTAAAAAATCTGACTGTAGATTAATTCGACAATGAAATATACTAAAGAAAAATACTATAATCTACTTCTACTATCAAACTTGTAGAAGCTTAATCGATTTTGAGCAAGATCAAATAGAACACATATAAAAGATGAAGAAGAAATCAATCACACATGAACACAGAAGAATACTCTGGGGAAAGCCTCAGCTAAAAACCCCGCTATATGTATTATTATACAAGTGGAAATATCTCAGGATTACACAAAGATTTATCTCACAAGCTATCCATCTCTCAGTACAATCCCTCACTGCTACTCATAGAAAAAATAGAAAACGCATATGCCTTTCCTCTGCCCTCCAAGCCTCCTATTTCCTTGCACAGTTTCTCCTAGGTCCTCAAGCTGCCACCTATGTGTAATTACCTCACACACTGCTCACTTACCTTTGAAATAACTGCACAATCCTCAAGGAAAAAATTCCTTTTGCATGTAAGAGATATCCTCATGGGAATATTCTTGCAAGTGATAGTACACTGTCCCATCCTTTAATCTCAACTGGGTCTCTGTCTGAAGTGACATGCATGAGTTATTTATGAGAGAATATTCAGTTATCTAAAGTACACTAGTTGCATGCATGCATGCATTGACTAACTGAACTCACAATCAGTTCCACAAATTGTTGGAACTAATCTAACTGGACTTAACTCAGTTCAATGAGCTAACTAATTAAAACTCAAAGTACAACTCATCCTGATCTCCTTAATTAAGGGATAACTTCCTCAATCAAAGGGATAATTGTTGCATGTCTTCACATGGACTTCATGTTTGATTTTCTCCAACTAATTAACTCAAGATGAAATAATTAATTATTTTACAAACAACTGCTGAGCTCAAATTTGAATTTGAATTCTCAATTTTAATTTAGGGACTAATTAAAATTGGAATGTATCCCAAAATTCTATCTATAGGAATGCTATTTTTAACATTTCTTGTTGCTATTTTCAACATCCCACACCCTAAATCCTTCTTAAAGTTGGTATCTCGGTTGGTTCTTGAAGAATAGTCCCTTCAAAGACATTGTTGGCTGACTAAATCCATCCCCTAACCTGGGCTGGGTCCACTTGGCCTCATGTGTTCCCATTCTTCACCAAAGCCTATTTATCAAGGACTACCTAAGAATCCAAGTTCTCAAAAGGATTTTACGGATTTGAGAACCTCCTTCATAGGTATTATCCTTCTACCTCAACTCTATAATCCTCATCGCCTATCCTTAGAAAATCAAGTCCCTTGCTTAAATGGCAAGCAAGTCCCATTCTTCATTCTATCCTAGGGAAAGGGTTTCTAAGGTGACCTCACACCCCTTCATCAATCTATACTTTATAAGTGATTTCCTAACTATCGGGTCTCCTCCCATTGGTGAAAGTACATAAAGATTAGGGAGTTTTAGATGTGGTGACAATGGGCTAAGTCTCCATCATTTCCCTTGACCTAGCTGTTGTCCCCACAGGAACACCTTTTAGGTCCCCTGCTAGTTTTAGTAGTAACAGGGCCTTTAAAAATTTTTATGCACTCTCTAATTTTGTCTCCAATACCTTTAAGGACTAATGGAGACCAATAGTATGTAGGCAAGGAGAAAATCTTGACCTAAATAGGGACTGGTGAAATCCTCTTTTTAGGGGTAAAATTCTCTTTCTAGTAGTGCATTAAAGCCTGGCCAAGTTGAAGAAATAGGGGCCACCCTTGAAAATTCGATCCCAGTCCTCCAAGATATCAAAACTCACCATGAAGAACCCTTTAGGTCCTAGACAAAGACTTATTTACCTCTTGGGGTGCCACTTGGTTTGAATCCACCAGTTGAGGGTCTTCTCTTAGGGCTAGAAACCCATAAATTTATAGATAATTGTAAGTTCTTGCATGAAATCCCTATAAGCCATGACATCCAGATCCTATATCTCCAAATTCAAGATTTTCTTCATTTTGGCTTGCATTGATTGGAAGGTTGTGGCTAAGTTTGTGCTTTTACACTGAAAATTGCATGTGTGAGTTGGCATGTTTGGCAAAGATTTTCCCTTCCCCTCCTTGTCTTGGGAAACTAGCAACAGGTTTTTTGAAGGCATTATAGGTAGTGGGTTTTGTAAAGAAAGAGTTCGTAGGTTCCTTACCTTTTCCCGTGACTATTTATCAGAAGGATTGGGTCTCAAAGCCCCCCCTGACATTGGAATGGCAGCACATAGATCATAACATCATTCAGAAACCTAGCAGATCACTTCCTTCTAGTTCCATCGAGCAAAAGTCATCAGTTTTGGAGCGTATCCCTAACAATGTGTCGCACACACACACATACACAAAGAGAGAGAAAGAGAGAGGGAGAGGCACAAACACACACATAGATATATATAATTTCAAAAGGAAGATAAAGAAATATTTTATTATTTTTGATTAAAAATAATATTTTATATTATTTAAGAAAATGTGTACTATAATGTGATTTTTATTAAATACATTTATTAAATTTAAAAAAAATTAAAAATTCAAGCATTAGGGGTACTTAGGAGTGGGTATTCTAGATGGAGTTATCAACTTAGGTGAGAGAGAGAAACAAAAACAACAAATCAATAATGAATAGTTTTCAATTTATCAATATGTTGAATTTTTTTAGGAAAAATGTTACTTTTCTTAATATGTATAAAGAGAGACACTTTGTGAGATATATCATCAAAACCAACACAAATAACCTATTCTTAAGTCTCCTTCATTTGTTGCTCAAAAGATAACTCATACCAAATGACCAAAAAGAAAGTTAAGAACAACATCAATTAAAAATAGACTTAAAAATATTTAAAGCTCTCTCTCTCTCTCTCTCTCTCTTCTCTCTCTCTCTCTCACACACACACACACACACACACACACACACACACACACACACACACACACACACAAAAACACACACAACACACACACACACACACACTTAATAACCCACCCCTAGGTAACTTCTATACTATTAACCCCTAACCCCTTGGATCCTATCCCCTTAATCCTTAACACCTTATCCCCATTCCTCCTAATTAAGCCCTGAAACCCCTAACCCTTAAGCCCTAATCCAAAAACCATTAACCAATAACCCCTTACCCCCTAAGCCCTTAAAATATCAACCCCTAAGCTGATATAACCTCTTAATTCCTAACCCTGAACCCCTTAAACCATAAACCCCTAATTTACAAGAAAAACTACAATATGGAGACATATAATGAATAAATTACCAAGGGACAATATTCATGCCTGTCTTCAAGGTTTCCAAATTCTCTACAATGTTGTTCAATTTTTCTTATTAAAAGTATCCTCCTGTTGTAGCTCTTGCATATGGTATAAGGAAAATAAAATTTTCCATCATCCATTTTTCCTTAAGAAACTTTCAATATTGATTATCTTCAAACCAATTGCAACTTAGCTCTTTGTGAGGCAATTTGTAATGCCATTATATTATTAATTATTATTATAATTTTTATTTTCTTCATATTTCCTCCATCCAAATATTATGGGGAGACTTTATATAGCAGCCAAAAAAATTGGCCTCCTCCACCGTCGGTATTCCGACATTGCTATGTTTGACTTGGTCAGACATAACGAATCCAACACACGTAGCATACATGTAGGGTATCCAACATGTACAAGAATGCATCGGATATCCGACACATTTATGCATAACATCAGATATCCGACGTTGGTTGATGATTTAAAAAAATACAAAAATATCTAAATAAAATCCGAGAGTACGACCGATTTTATTAGTACTATTAGAGAAAAGCATCATATTTTTCGCCCATATGTAATAGTGATAGCATACACCTCTTAGAGAGAAGAAATCAACATAGTATTCTACATTTTGAATAGAGAACAAATTATAGTGAATGCTAGTAAGACACCTTATGAATTATGAAATTTTAGACCAACTACAATCAAATACTTCAAAGTATTTTTAAGCAAGTGATATATAAATATAAATGAAGATAATTTGGGTATATTTGATTCCAAGGTAGATGAAGGTGTCTTTCTTCACTATGCATTTGGAAGTAAGGCCTATAAATGATAAAACCAAAAATTACAAAGGTTGTAGAAAGTATTGATGAAGCAATACCTCAAAAATAAAAGTCACAAACATGAATATACAAAGGAGAAAATCCATAGAGAACGGAAAAAGGAATAAGAAGAAGAAGAAAAAAATAAAGAACAAGAATAAATAGAACCCCAATATCCAAAGACACCATCCAATTTTTTCCAAAAGTATCATCCAAAAAATCATATTTTTGCTGATATAGATATAGGAGTTCATACCAAAAAATGAGAAGTAAGTACACCAAAACAAGAAAACTTTTCTTTGCATTATATAAGAATTGATTTAATGCTATGGAATGATAATTGAATTAGATTGAGAAGAATGAGACATGGGAACTTGTGCCTAGATCAAAAGACAAGAATGTGATTGGAACCAAATGGGTCTTCAGAAACAAGTTGAATTAATATGGACAAGTAATAAGAAATAAGTAAGACTGGTTTGTAAAGGGTATGCTCAAGTTGAGGGTGTTGAATTTGAAGAAGCCTTTGCTCTAGTTGTAATATTAGAAGAAATCAAAATGTTTTTTCATTTGCATGTTTCAATAAATTCAAAGTGTATCAAGTAGATGTCAAGTTAACCTTTCTAAAATGAAATGTATAAGAAGAAGTATATGTTGCATAGATAGAAGAATTCCATTTTTCTGAAAACAAAGATCATTTATGTAGACTGAAGAAAGCACTCTATGGACTAAAGCAAACTCCAAAAACTTTGTATTGAAGACTTGATATATAACTACAACAATAAGGTTTCAAAAGAGGAGCTACATAGAATGATATTTACATTGAAGCATAAAATGAAATTTTGTTAATCATTGTGGTTTATGTGGATGATATAATATTTGGAAGTAATGTTAATATAATGAACCAAAATCTTGCAAAATAAATGCAAAATAATTTGAGATGTTCACGCTTGGAGAATTATCATTCTTTCTAGGTTTGTATATTTCTCAATCAGTCAAAGGCATATTCATTTCCCAAATGAATAAACTCAGAATGGAATAATATGCACTTGCTAGTACACCTATGATCACATGATGTAAATTAAGCAAATATTATGAAGCCCTAGAAGCAAATCAAACACTATACATGTCAATTATTTGTAGCCTACAATATGTGACAACATTAAGGCTAGACATCATGTAAGTAGTAGGTTTGGTTGCAATATTTCAATCTACGCTAAAAGCGACACACGTGCAAGAAACAAAAAAAATATTCATATATCTGAAGGACACATTGGACATTGGCTTGTGGTATTCAAGAAGTAAGGACTTCACTCTAACAACATATATGGATGTAGATTGGGCAAGAGGTATTGATGATAAGAAAAGTACAAGGGGAGGAGAATTCTTTCTAGGCAATTGTCCAGTATCATGGTTGAGTAAGAAGAAAACTACAATCTCTCTATCCACAATAAAAGTTGAATATATTGTAGCAACAACATGTTGCACACAATTTTTCTAGATGAAACAAACACTAAAGGATATCAAGGTAGAATATGATCAACCATTGTCAATAATCTGCAGCAATATAAGTATAATTAAAATTTTAAAGAATCCTATTATGCACTCAAATACGAAGCATATTCATATCAAGTACCACTTCCTAAGAGAATAGGTATCCAAAAAAAGTGTCGAGAAGAAATACATTACCACCAAGGAACATGCTGCAGATATTTTTACCAAACCTCTTCCTAGAGAAATGTTTGAATAACTGAAACAAAAACTGGGAGTGATATCCCTCTCATCTCGCTAGTGAAGGGAAGAATAAGCCCTGGGGGAGTATCTCTTTGCAATTGATGTCAAAATAGGAGTTGTAGATAGAGAAAAAATTGTATATACAAGGAAGTTGCAGATCAAAGGAGTACTACAATATTATTGCAAAATTTACTAAGGGTTGGCATCATTGACAAGGGGGAGATTGTTGGAAATGTTGTTGTCATTGGTGTCGGTGATGGGGGGAGACTAGAAATGTCCAAGATAAATATTGCAAGATGGAGATTGTTTGAAATATTGTTTTTGGAGTTTTAGTGCCAAAATTTGGATACCCTATGTTTGAATTCCTTTTTGAGTCTAAAATATTAGCTCAAATGGGAGCATAGTATATATGGTTCAAAAAATTATTCTTAGACCTTTCCAAAGGTATATGGAACTCCCTATAACTTCATATAAATGAGGAGATATGAAATATTCTATTAGGTTGGCCCAGGAAAAAAGTACATGTTGGCTTAGCTAGTTTTGCAAGTCGACTGCATAAGTGAATGCAAAAAAACTATAAATAAAAGATAGACAGTCACATTTCAAGTGTATCCAAGAAATAAGATCAAGTAAAAGTGTGCAAAGAGATTGATGTGTGCAATAGGAGCTATAAAGTATTATTGGGGTTTAAAGGTGTGCAAGAGGAGTCTAATGAGTTTTCTTGGAGTATTAAGTGTGCACTATGAATACTTAAGGTCTGTGATCCTATGAAGTGCATTGTTTTGGGATTGTGGTGCTGTGTAGTTCACTTTTTTGGGATTATATTATGGGGAATGATACTGTGAGGTTCACTAGGTGATGAAGGATAAATTTCACTAGGGTTTCAAGCTTTAGGGTATGAAGCAAGGAAAGGCACTAGAGCATGAAATTTAAGGGCATGATGATGATATGAAATGAATGAAGTATGTAGGTAAATTCATAAATAATATGTCTATGAAAACCTTAGGTTGGTTCCTGTATAGGTCATGCTAAGTTGGTGCTTAGCTAAGGAGATTGGTGTCTCCAACATGTTGGTTCCTATAGATATTTATAAAGATAAGTTTGTTTGTATTTATCCCCCAAGGGTTTCCACATTAAACTATGTGTAATGTGATTTGAGTTTACATGCATTTTTAAAGTTTTATAGTTAATGAATTATTAATTAGTTCCCATTTAAAATAAAAAAGGGATCTTATACCAATTCACCTCCCCTCTTAGTATAAGCATAAGTTTAACAACTACCTCAATGAACTATCTACCCATTGTCACCATAGCAGAAGCCAACATTATTAATTAAGCTCAAGGTAATATATCTAAAGTGAACAAGACAATAGAGTTTAGGATAGTATAACAACATACTAAAAAAAAAATAGTAAATCTTAGATCATAGGCCTATCGCCTAGGAAAAAAATAACAATGGTAGGTGGAAGAAAAGAAAAGAACACTTTATCTTAGGCATGACACTGAGTAGGAAACTCACTTCAAACCTGACATTTAGAAAATTAAATTACTGGGCATTGGTGAATTAATCCAACAAGCTAAGAAAAATATGCAAATTGAGACCATAAACACTCATAAAAGTAATTTGCAAGCATATGCTGAAGATATGTATATAAAAATGTTTGTAGTGCCAAATTGGTACCTTCAATACCTATAGACTGACTACAAATAAAAATGATATAATGAAAAAAAATGACATTCAAATAAACTTAACACATGAAAAATGAAGAAAACATGGCTTTACATAAACAAGTGGTGAATCCAATAGATGATTCCCTCGTTTAGATAATTTAAAAAGAGAACCCCTTGGGATCAATTCATAAAACACAATCCTCTCGCTTCTAAATTACTCCTCCTCTTCTTTTACATGTCCTCATTATTAGAAAATACTAATAGTCTTCTCTAGATCCATTATTTTCTCTGATAAATATTCCATCTAATTCTCAATGTTGGTTTTCCTCTAATTAGGTCAATAACTCCCATGTAAAATAGATCTCCTTGAAACACATACCATGAATAAGCTCAAAATCCCAACACCCACACAAATTTAAATTTTTCTTTAATCCAAATTAAAACAAGATAACTAACTCCTTAAAATAATGGAATACTTCACAAAATATGGTTGGTGACCTTGTCAAAAGAGGTTTAATGTGCCACGTGCTTCCCATTTGTTATATGCAATTTTATTATTTCATCAAATTGGATTTGTTCTTGTAAGGCATCAACTCTTGCTACAACTTTTGACAAAAACACTCTACTCTCCAAAATGTGCACATTCAAAAGCTCAAATTTGTCTCCATTTCCCACATTTGAAGTCATATTGCAATTGAATTTAGAGGGATTTATTTTCATATTTGTATTAGTTATTCTCTATTTCTTCGTGGTCATAAATAAATCTACAATATATTCAATGCCAATTTCCTTCTTAATGAGAAGCATTAATGCCATCTACAATCAAGGACTTATTCAGATCCCATTGAATTTTGATAAATCTGTTGCTATTCATTAGAAAACCATATGAGAGTACAAAACCAACATGAAAAATACAATACTTGAGCATGCCAATAACCAAACCTTTGCCATATGACTAACCATATAGATATAATTTTTAGGAGCTAGTCATCCTACACTTTCAAGCAAAACTAGGCAATCAAAATAATATCTTCTCAGGTCTAGAGATTTGTTCATGGTTTCAACAAATGGAAGCATGCTAGTATTATTTTTGTCCGTATTATGATAGATGTCATTCTTCTTATTCTCCCTCAAATACAATCCCAATCTTCTCATGAAATCAATGTTAGAAAAAGTTTCAAAAGGAAAAAGATATGGTGAGTCATTTACATATCAATTATGACCCTATAAGTAGGAGGATTCTAAATAATCCATTTAAGAATATCGGATCTCTTTAGCCTCCCTAAACATGATGATGTTTCGAATTCTGCAAGTAAATACTTATAGGAGAAGTCATTCCATCCTTCCACTTCTATTTGTTGAGCCCAAAATTCAAAAGGAATAAGGATTGTATCCAATTTCCCTAATTTTCTTGATAGCCCAACTTCTTCACTTCCAAGGTTGAAGTTAACACACCATTGATCCTTAATTTTGTCATTAAATGTGTTGGGCCTAAGTTTTGTCTCATTTTTCACTCAAACCCTCTCATGCTACTGCTTCATTAAATGATTATTGTTGCAAGTATTTGTTAATTCTTTTGTTTTAATGGGATTCAAATTTCATTAATGGAAGTTTAATAAACGTTTGTATGTTGCAGGTTAAAGTTGATTTGATCGTGTTTTGAACCTACACTTACCTGCCTGCACTGTGCAACATATTCCTACACCAATTTAGTTCTTACAGCATGCCTGCACTAGTGCAGTTAGTGTGCCTACGCTAGTGCAAGTTTTAAAGCATGCCTCCACCAATTTGGGGCTTTCATACATTGACACATTTATGGGAGAATTTGAAACAGGTTTATGATCAAAATGTCATTTGAACACTTCCACATAAGCCAAGTCACACCCATGTCATACAGATTTATACTTAGAGTATAATTAATGCTACAACCCCGAATTTGTAGCAGTTTTCAGACTGCCTATTTACACCTCGATTTCCACATCGATCATAGTGAATCTCATAATTCTAAAACATGGTTTTTTTTCTCCCAGCATATGAAATTGAGTAAGCCTCACGCTGTTTTCCAAAATTCGTAATGGTTAAGGAGATATGAAGGGGGCTTTGGAGGAAGTTTGTTAAAAATACCAACTTTTCCAGAATTCTAGAAAATGATCAAATTTGGGAAATTCATGGTGAATCTCCATTATTTCAGTAGGGAAACGGTTGTACTGATATTCTGTTAATGATAATTAGTTGGGATTCAATCCCAATAATGTTTGCAAAGGATTGACTTGTTTTATGTCAAGTTTGGAATGTAAAAGGATTATTAAAGAAGAGTTATGGATCCAAGCCTAGCTAATCAATTTAGTGAATCAATTAAGCAGAGGGTAGAAGCACGCACAGGCACAGGGTAGAAGGGAGGAGAATTTTTTCCAATGTAGCAGCATGTGGATTTCAGTGTGGAATGTTTCTCCTACTTGCTGGGATTAGTTGATGTCTGCATTATGTAAAAGACTGTGTTTTTTAATTAATTGAAGTAATTTTTATTCATGTTTTGTCTATTCATTTCTTGCATCTAATGATTTCGATTTCTGTGTAACCAGGCACTCAAAGAGGGTGCGAGTTGGCTGGGTTGGCTGCCAGACCAGCTCGACATCACTCTCATCTTTTAAATAGCATTTCAATTCTTGTTTGTTTGCTATGTGAATTTGGTTTCTTTACAATTTATTTCTGCCTTCGATTGATGTTATCTAACTTGTTGCAGATGTTTTATTCCCAAAAATTTATTCGATTTGCTGCAATCCATTATTCTTAGTTTTAAGGCTAATTTGAGCTGCAATTTGTTTCTATTTCATTTGCTTCATTATTAATTATACTTGCACCTGAAATATTTTAAACAACGATTGCGCCCTCCAAATTGTCTGAATCCATAAGATTGGCTCTGCCATTATGAGCTCTAACTCTAATTCTGTAAATTAATCCAAAACCATTCATTTATATTTAAAGCTGCGATTTTTACATTTGCGGAGCCGATATTTATAAATATGGAAACCATATGTTTAAATTGATAAATGCTTAATTAATATTATAGTTTCCTTTAACTTTTGGATTGTGCTTACACATAATTAGCGCAAGCCAATTGTTACACAGAATTAGTGCAAGCGGAATGTTACACAGAATTAGTGCAAGTAGACTTTGGGCTTGCGCCAGTGAAAGCACATTACAATATACAGTAGTGCAAGCAGAATTAGTGCAAGCAGAATAGTTTGAATTTCTTTTGAATTTATTCCAACATTTACAGACTTTCGTTATTGTGTCGGTACTGCTTGATTTCCAGTTCTAATTTCCCTTATGTCTGCTTGCAATTATAATTTCCTTTCGCATTGATTGCTTTTACTTTCTCGCATGCTTTTAATTGTTTGGATTTGTGTTTCTCGAACTAGTGCAATATTGGTGTTTCTCGCACTAGTGCAGGATTACATTTATTTTCAAGATTAATTGCAAGATAGAAAAGAATTTGTTTTTCAGGTTCCCAGGGACTCTCTCTGGCATTTCCAGTGCTGCGTCTTGAAGTTCACGAAATTCAATCATATGAGCAACAACAACAATCACAATTTCTTTCCAATACACCATTATGTTATCCTCCTCCATGTTCCCAGCTACATGTGCAACCTTATCTTAACCCTAGTCCATACCCTCATCCATATCCTAACCTTAATCCATACCCTTATCCATACCCTAACCCTGGTCCATGCTCCCATCCATACCCTAATCGTAATCCCAATCCAAACCTTAGTCCAAGCTTGAACCAAAACCCTAATCCAAACCATCAAGTTGCACAACAATTTGAACCTCCTATTCTTTTTGTTGATTCCCATATTGAACAAGATGTTACACCTTCCATATTGGGAAAGGGAATGAATTTGGAAACTTCCCCCATTATCGCAGAGCAGTTACCCCGGGAAGATATGATTCAAAGACCACTTGAGGATCAATCTTTCATTGGAACTTGTTCTGAAAATGTTGTTGAAACTCAAAGCCCTAGAATCTCTCTCAAACTTTCTTGTGAATCTGAAAATCAAATATTTGAGCCTGAACTTGAGGGATTTATCTTTTGTCTTTCACCAGATTGTTTGTGCTTATAGGAGAATGACTATCAAATTGTGGAGGACTTGCATCAGTTGGAGAATCATAAATACGTGGATTCCATTAAATCTTGGTTTCGAGCAGCCATCAACCCATCTTATTTCTTCATCATTCAAAAACTCTTGGCACCATGTTAATTAAAGAAACTAGTTCCTCACGCTTTGGTATGTATTGAAGTTTATTCTTTAAAACTAAGCGTGAGTATAATCATCATTTTGTTACGCACATGGCTTCATTGGAAGTACGCCTATAGTTAAAGGTGATATTTATTTCTTTAAAAATAGGGTAGGGTAATGAATAAAGATGAATAACAACACTCTTGAACTTATGATTCCATAAAAGCACAACTTTTGAAATTTTCATTATTACGCATTCTCATGGTAAAACTTGTCAAAAGTACTTTACACTTAACACTTCATATTTTTAAAGTGACTTTGATTGTGGATCAATATGTATTGTTATAAGTTACATGTAATACTTTTCTCTTATTCTAACAAACTATCATCCAAAAAATATTTTCAAGTCCCTTTTCAAAGGAATCAATGAAAAACCTCTTATGGTGGACCACATTTCCAAAACCCTCAAAAGCTTTCATAAAGAACCCTAACATGATAAACTCAAGGAATCTTTTTGGTCATTATCTGAGATGTTTTTTAAATAATTTCTTAGGGTAGCATGACCAACCAGTAAAGAATAGTAATTAAAAACTTTTCATGCCATCCTGCACTCTTAAGGAGTAGATTTGCTTCCCCACCTATTAAGTAATCCATCTTAGGTTAATCATAATCAGAGTTTTTTCTAAAAACACAAACAAATTAATTGAGGGATAGGAGGTCTCACTACGAGCCGACCTACTATGATCATGGGTCCTAAGGAGAATGACATTACCGCATTGGTCACCAAGCCAGGGTAATGGATTTCAGTTGAAAAACTAGAAGATAAGAGGTCTCATTGCAAGCTGGCTTGTTCATTCTTGTTAGTTCTCGTGAATGGCACAGTCGATAACTGGTTACCAAGCTAGGAAAACGACCTTCAATTAACTTCTAAAAAAGAGAAAAAAGTAAAATATTCTTAAATGACTTTGAATCTATATCTAATAGGTGGGACAAAAGCATTTCATAAGGTCAAAAGGTACCCTTGTCAAGGCTATAGACGCCTGCTGGCAGTAGGGCCATGCCTATGGTATTAAAGTTAACTCTACACTCTAATTTACTTGGTTGATTTTGCTTTCCGTGAACTCACTATCAATCTCTTTGAGAATGGCTTTAAAATCCTTCTGTTGTTATACCATAGAGTTCTATCTTTTTGGAATGATTTTTATAGACATGGGGACCCTCAGTGCAGGTAATTCATTGTGCCCAGACAAGAGAAGCTTTAACTATACACGGGTAATGGTAAAATAATCATTATGGGAAGATATTACTATGTCTACCTATAACACCATATCTTTTAAATCATGTCACTCATGTTTATAATGAGGATGTTAAGGTGAAACTTTTGATCATGGATGCCTCCGAGATATTATTTTTGAAAATTTTAAAAGTTGTCTGTTTTTCTCAAATAATAACACCATCCTTGCAATTTAGTTTTTCCATGATAATTTTTGTTTTAGGCTTTCCTAAAATCATTTTAAGTAAATAAAGAATCTAGCAGACACTCTGTTTTTAAGAGCAAGCTTTATCAAGTGCATGAAATGTAATAATGCAGAATTGCAGGAACATCACTATGAATGTTTATACATGTTTCTAATTTTGTTTTTTGCAAAGAAGTAACAGTACCGGATTTTCTTGCATGAGGACATGAAATATTGTCAACATGGGTGGATGTTGGGCCTCAGTTTTGTATCATTTTTCACTCAAACCCTCTCATGCTACTGTTTCATTAAATGATTATTGTTGCAAGTATTTGTTACTTCTTTTGTTGTAACGAGAATAAACTACCATTAATGGAAGTTTAATAAAGGTTTGTATGTTGTAGGTTAAAGTTGATTTGATCATGTTTTGAACCTACACTTACCTGCCTTCACTGTGCAATAGATTCTTGCAACAATTTAGTTCTTACAGCGTGCCTGCACCAGTGCAATTTTTACAGCGTGCCTCCACCAATTTGGGGCTTTCATACATTGACACATTTATGGGATAATCTGAAAGAGGTTTATGATCAAAATGTCATTTGAACACTTACACATAAACCAAGACACACCCAGGTCATACAAATTTATATTTAGAGAATAATTAATGCTACAACCTCGAATTTGTAGCAGTTTCCAGACTACCTATTTACACCTTGATTTCCGCATCGATCAAGTGAATCTCATAATTCTGAAACATGAGTTTTTCTCCCAGCATATGAAATTGAGTAAGCCTCGGGCTATTTTCCAAAATTCGTAATGGTTAAGGAGATATGAAGGGGGATTTGGAGGAAGTTTGTTAAAAATACCAACTTTTCCAGAATTCTAGAAAATGCACAGATTTGGGAAATTCGAGGTAAATCTCCATTATTTAAGTAGGGAAACAGTTGTACTGATATTCTATTAATGATAATTAGTTGGGATTCAATCCCCATGATGTTTGCAATGGATTGGCTTGTTTTATGCCAAGTTTGGAATGTAAAAAGATTATAAAAAGAAGAGCTATGGCTCTAAGCCTAGCTAACCAATTTAGTCAATCAATTAAGGAGAGGGAACAAGCACGCACAGGCATAGGGCAGAAGGGAGGAAAAGTTTTTTCCAATGTAGCAGCACATGGATTTCAGTGTGGAATGTTTCTCCTATTTGCTGGGATTAGCCAATGTTTTCATTATGTTAAAGACTGTGTTTTTTAATTAATTGAAGCAATTTTTATTCATGCTTTCTCTATTCATTTCTTGCAACTAATGATTTCGATTTCTGTGTGAATCAGGCACTCAAAGAGGGTGCGAGTTGTCTAGGTTTGCCGCCAGACTAGCTCGACACTGCTCTCATCTTTTAAATAGAATTTCAATTCTTGTTTGTTTGCTGTGTGAATTTGATTTCTTTACAATTTATTTCTGCCTTCGATTAATGTTATCTAACTTGCTACAGATGTTTTATTCCCAAAAATTAATTCAATTTGTTGCAATCCATTATTCTTAGTTTTAAGGTTAATTTGAGTTGCTACAATTTGTTTCTATTTCATTTGCTGCATTATTAATTATACTTGCACCTGAAATATTTTAAACAACAATTGCACCCTCCAGATTTTCTGAATCCATAAGATTGGCTCTGCCATTATGAGCTCTAACTCTGATTCTGTAAATTAATTCAAAACCATTCATTTATATTTAAAGCTACGATTTTTACATTTGTTGAGCCAATATTTATAAATATGGAAACCACATGTTTGAATTGATAATTCTTAATTAATATTATGGTTTCCTTTAACTTCTAGATTGTGCTTACACATAATTAGTGCAAGCATGTTACAATATACAGTAGTGCAAGCAGAATTAGTGCAGGCAGAATTAGTGCAAGAAGAATAGCTTGAATTGCTTTTGAATTTATTCCAGAATTTACAGTCTTTTCGTTATTGTGTTAGTACCGCTTGATTTCCAGTTCTAATTTCCCTTCTGTTTACTTGCAATTAGAGTTTCCTTTCGCATTAATTGCTTTTACTTTCCCGCATGCTTTTAATTGTTT
The DNA here is from genome assembly GCA_000404065.3 of Pinus taeda. Lineage (NCBI taxonomy): Eukaryota > Viridiplantae > Streptophyta > Pinopsida > Pinales > Pinaceae > Pinus > Pinus taeda. The sequence goes on from APFE030724073.1 coordinate 41,187, forward strand.
GGATTGGTGTTTCTCAAACTAGTGCAGGATTGGTGTTTCTCGCACTAGTGCAGGATTACATTTGTTTTCGAGATTAATCATAAGATAGACTAGAATTTGTTTTGTAGGTTACCAGGGACTCTCTCTGGCATTTCGAGCGCTGCGTCTCGAAGCTCACAAACTCTCCGTATTGACATACTAAACATTGGTACATTTATAGACCCTATACTGCACCCAAAAAAATGGCCACACAGAATTTCTTCATTTCAACCATTTTCACCTCCTTTTTCCATACTTTTGTGCATTTTTCATGCGTTTCCCCCCAAAAAAGATAAACCCATAAAAAAGTATTTACATTAGTTTTTTTTTGGTTATTTAACAAATTAAAACTTTGAAAATCTATTTTTTACCAGTTTTGATAGAAAGTAATCTTGTAAATAATCATTCAATTAGATATTTCCAGACAATTCTAGGCACAACAAAGATGTGAGTTTTGTTCCTAGGGTTCACGACATGGTTGGTTTTCTCTTGGAAATGTGAAAGTTGGAACAAAAGTGACCAATTGATGTGGTTGTGAATTTTGTTGTAGTGGAGAAAATGACATACCAGCTGAGGGAAAATCCACATCTCCAAATCACATGACTTAACATGAATTTGATTGATCCAGGGGTTGAATTTACAGATTTTAGACACCAAATCAAGGATGTAGTTATTTCATAGAGGATTGATAGATGAGTTTGTTTTATTTGGTTTATATAAATAGTTATAAGTGGAGACTAGGGGACTTCCTTCATATAGAAAAACTTTTAATTAAGTATTGTACCTCTTTCTACCATTAATATATAGTGGCTCTGGTTTTTTATAGTTAGTATATTTTGTTGTGTGTGAAAGCCAAATTCTAGAGGGCCCCCAAGTTGTGGCATGTGCACTCATCATTTATGGTGCAGATATCTCTTACTTTCCTCTAAATTAATTCCCTAGAAAATACACTTTGTAACTTCTTTAAATTTCTATTATATATGTGTATATTAGTCTTTGTTTGTACATGTTAGCAAGAATTTTATTTTAATACGTATAATTTGCTTTATAATCAAGTATAAACTTTATTTTTAGCAAGGATCAATGTTTGATATTACTTATGGAAGTAAACCGTGCGTGAGAAAAAGTGGTGTCAATGTTTCGAGGGGAAGTCCACCCATCATCAGGGATAAAGAAGCCAAAAGAAAGATGCTTATTTTCCCTTCTTTGTCCTTGATGATGGGTGGAGTTTCCACCCAAAACGTCAATACCGCTTTCACTCACACATAATTTACATCCAAAAGATATATCCAACATGAATAACTATGGAAACTTGCATTTATATAATGATCGATGCGGTATGTAGAGTATTGCTACAAACCTCTTCAACCCATAAGAGTTGAATAGATACACAACCAATTTTTCTACCCATTGAGACCCTTGGATGTTAATGAGCTAGTTGGATTTGACCAAATTGCTTTCATTTGATTTGACTTAAAGAATCTCTTTATTTGATATATGAATGCTATAATTCCTTCTCAACCAACAAACTCCACAAGTGAATAGAGTATAATTTGTTTTGGGAGCCACCTAAGTCATGAGATTTCATAGCCTAATTTTTTACCTATGAAAGCTTTGAAAAATTTAGATTATAAGGATTAATTCTATTTTGATTTCAAAGTTACATTGTTACTTTAGGATATTATTGCAATAGTTTGAGTAAAGATAATTTTCATTTTGGTTATAATATCAAATTAGAATTTCTAGTTTTCCATTGCAATGACTTGATTAGTATTCATACTTCTTTTGATCATAGTTGTTAATTTGAATTAAATTATTAGTTAAATATTATTTAGTGACTTAAGTAGCATTCATACTTCTTTATAGTAGTTGAATTTCATTACTAAGTAAATATTTTGATTAACACTCATACTAGTCTTGATCATAACTATTAATATGAATTTCACTTTAAAGCTTATTTATAATTTGTATTAATCAATGTGATATAAATTTCATATTTTTTTAAGCTTATTATTCATTAGGTAACACCTTAGGAAAATTCTAAGCTAATTCCTTCATAAATAGTGAGTGTACTTCATTCGTTTATGAACTCCAGATTGATATAAGGATGTATTAATATATGCAAGTAAATAAGTCCTGACATTTTTGGTGGTATTGTCAAGGATGTGCAATTGGAATTAGTTTTAGTTTTAAATAGTTTAGTTTTTTGCATCATTTTGATAGAAACATTAGGTCAAGCCGGAGAGAAAGAAGACCAAAGGCACGAACTTGTGTATTCATTTTAGTGAGATTTCACGAATCCTCTCATGTTTATACATGAATAGACTAATTAGGCACATGATTGATAAAGGTGCATTTATTATAAGTTAGGAAAGAGATTACATTTTATGAAAAAAACCACCCACTTCTAATTTAACTCCAAGAAATCAAGTAGTGTAGGAACAATTGATAGTTGCAAAGGAATCAATAAAAGGACAATTAAAACCAAGTACATCCACTCAAGAAACATCATTGCTTATTGAAATATCAAAGGAAGGACACATTTAAATAAGTTCATTAAGTAGAACATTAGAAGGAAACCCTTAGGATTGCAATAAATAGTTTTGTGTTCTTTGGGAAAAAGATATGACAAAACATGAGGAACAAGAACTCAATATAAATGCCACAATTGTAAGAGAAAGAGAAAGAGAAAAATGATCAAAAAGAGAAAAAATAACAAGAGAAACAGTGTAATTAGGACAAAGTGAGAAAAATAAAAGTAGATCATGATGAAAGAAGATTTAAAATGGAAACAAAAAGAAACATTGAGATAATAGAAGGATCTACAGCATGAGAGTTAGAAAATGAAGTCACTTGTGCATTTCTCAATTTGGATGGACCATTAGCCTTTAGCATCGAGGTAAAAATGAAATATCCCACCATCCATACTTCCAAATTTTTATGATATGTCAACTAAATATTGTGATTCTTCCATTTTTGAGTTTGGAATTTTGTGTTGCACTTATGGGTATACAAATGATGCACAAAAACTTCTTTTGTTTCTAGCTAACTTAAAAGGAACTACCCTAAAATGGTTTATGGGTTTAGGGGAACATACTATTATGTATTGGGAAGATATGAGAAATGATTTTATTAATACATATCAACCATATTTTTTGCCCAAAGACTCTAAGGAGGACATATTTAGGATGTCCCCACAAGAGGAAGAAAGTTTAAAAGAAGATTTTGAAACATTTTCACATAATCTTCAGAAATATAAACAAAATGCACTAAATCCATATACCATTCACACAATCTATTAAAAGGTATTATAGATGAATATATTGATGTATTTAAGCATATGGGAGTAGATGATATTTCCTACTTATCTTTTGTACAAATATTTGAGTTGTGAAAGAACTATTCCAAAGGAAGAGCTAAAGTTGGAAAATACCAAAGACATACTCTTTCCAAAACCACAAAGACAACTATAGGAAGTGTAACAAGGGTAAAATTAGGCAATTTGTTTGAGAATTTTAAAATAATCTCATAAGTAAACTTGAATCGTGTATAAATACATTAAAATCCAAGAATAGGCAAGAGGATAAAAATTAAGTATTGTCAATTTTTTGTCCCAAGTGTTGGCCAAAAAGCATCTATTAAGAGAATGTCCATTAGATAGTATTAAACTTTGTGACATATATGTAGAAAAAGTGCAATTGAATATTTTCCAATGCTATTAGAAGTAAAAGCATTGTACAAAGGAGAATCTAAAACAATGAAATATTTATACTATGTTGCACCTAAAAGGCCTTAGTAGCCAAGAGAAATAGGTATGTCCCAAGATTCTACTCAACAATTTCCTCAATATTATAAGGCAATTCCTATACAAAATACTTGGAATTCTTCTATGCTTTGGAAGGCCTTGCCTCCTTAGTATTCCCTAAACAAACCTCTTCAACATAGTCGGTGATGACCTACTTATGGAAACAAGCCTCCCTAGAATCCCCAAAAACCATATCAGTCCTTATATCCTCAACATCCATCTCAATAACAATATTTCCCCTTTCAATAATACCAACGACAATATCCACAACAACAACAAGCACCATTTATTCAATATCGACAATCCACTCAATGTCAATATCCTATGGTTCCTCCACCACAAATAACCCAACCACAATGGTTACAACTACCTTCTAACCAACCACCACAAAGAGCTACTCAATTACCAACCCAACCTAGAAAACCCAAACAATGAAGTGGACAAACTTATTTATAATGCAGAAGAAGGAACATTTCCTACATATTCAATTGCTTCAATAAAAGATATCCACTTAAGATGAGGTAAAACACTTAATAATGAATCCCCAATAATTACAGAAGAAGAAGATAATAAATGATTCTTGATAAAACTGACACTGCAATTGTAGATAAATCAATTGAATCTCAGAAAAATCTATTACATTTTACCAATTCACCTCCTTTTGTAGAGAGGTTGTAGTTGGAAAAAAATGTCATCTCCCCTGAGTATGATTTCTTAGATGAATTGAAGAAAATTGGTGTCAAGATTCTTTTATTCAAGATATAAATAATATAAAAATATATGCAAAATGAGTAAGGGAATTATGTGTTAAGAAATCAAGAATAAAAATAAAATATCCAACAACAATAAAATTTGTTGGAAAAATAGTTAGCCTAGTGTCAACAAAAATTACAACAAAAAATATGTTGATCCGGATGTGCTAAGGGTTACAATTCTGATCTACAATCTTTATATTTCAAATACTTAACTGATCTAGGTGCATCTATTAATGTAACGATGACTAAAACAATGCAAAATTTGAATATATCTAATCTTCGATCTACACCTCAAATACTTGAGCTAGGAGATAAATCTAAGGAAAAATCTAAGGTTGTAGTTGATGATATTATTGTGTCTTTGGATTTATGGGGATATCATGTTGATTTTTTAATTCTTCCACCCAAAGCTAGTTTGGAAGGACAATCCTTAATCCTTGGAAGACCTTGGTTGGCCACAATTCTTTAATTGTATATCAAGAAGCATGACTATTTCAAAAGGAAATGAAAGTAAGCAAGTTACACACTATCTCACTATTAAATCTATAAATGAATTGAAACAAATGCCATGGTTTGAAGAGAAAAATTTCAAAGAAGAATGTATTCAACCTCTTTTAACTATAGCTCAAACTATAGATTTTAAAGAAGAAGATGATGAAAATCTACTTAATCACTTCATTTATAATCCAAGTTATGTAGAACAATTTATATCATTTCAACAAATTCCACTAATAATCTTTTGGAGATTTGTTTTTAGGAAACTTGTATATTGAATTATTAATATATCTATTTCAAACAATATTTCCTATAAACTCAATGTCATATTCTCATAGTAAAATAAATGAAATCTACCTTGAAAATAATCTAACATTAACTCTACCTTAGAAGAATCTCAAGAATAACAATTAATTCAATGATTATGAAAGTATTCTAATACATTTTCCACACATTTTCCTGGGATTACACATATATGCAAGGAATCCATCTTGATACTTTCACACATCACATTTATATAGAGCAAAATGTTAGACTTGTTAGACAACCACAAAGAAATATGAATCCAATGTTGAAAGACATAGTAAAGACATAACTTCAAAAATCACTAAAAGTACATGTTATCTATATGATCTTTGACAATTAGTGGGTTTCTTTCTTACTGATAGTACCTAAAAAGAATGGGAAATGGTGAATATGTAAATATTATTAGGAATTGAATAAAGCAAATCTAAAATATCAATTTCCTTTACCTTTTATCAACCAAGTCTTGGAAACATCAGTAGGAAAGAAGTTTTTTTCTTTCCTTGGTGGATAGAATGGCTATAATCAGATTAAAATATCTTTAGAATATTGTGATAAGACAAGTTTTACATGTCCTCAGGGGACATATGATTATAGAGTACTACCCTTTGGACTATGTAATGCACCTACTACATTCCAGAGGCAAATTATAACTATTTTTGTTGATTTAATACATGCATGTGTAGAGGTATACATGGATGCTGTTTCAGTACGTGTAGATTATTTTAAAGAAACTTTACTTAAACTAGAAAGAATTTCTAATATGATCCTTAGAGACAAATTTAATGCTTAGTAATAAAAATCTTTATGTTACTAACTGAGGGAATTTTTCCACGGGATTATGTGTCCATTATAGGGATAAAGGTAGACCCAACCAAAATAGAGGTTATTATCAAATTGCCAATTCGATCAATCTAATGAGATGTTAGAAGTTTTATATTCTATTCAGGTTATTACCATTGATTTGTTGAAAATTTTAAAAAAATAGCCTTAGCATTGTTCAAATTACTTGTTAAAGATATCGATTTTTACTGGGATTCGTTAAATTGGTTTCCAAAATATCAAGGAAAAGCTCCACCAATATGAGAGATCCAGTCTGGAACTTTGCATTTCAAATCTCAATAGATGCATCAGATACAATAGTAGGAGAAATCTAAGGTTAAAAATGAAAACCTTAAAACCCATGTTAGAAGTTATCCATGCTATAAATATATTTCGAAAATACATCATTGATTACAAATTATTTGTCCATACATACCACTCTACCATTAGCTGTTTAATTAATAAACCTATTAATAATGGTAGAGTCACAAGATGGTTATTATCATTTAAAGAGTTTAATATTACTATCATAGATCGAACTGGAAGGAAAATCATGTGGTAGACTTCCTTAATTGCACTAATAACCCATTGATAGTGCTAGAGTTGCCAACATTCAAGTGGGTCTCCTTGATATGCAATCCCAATTAGACCTCACACCATTTGGGATAGGAGTCCCATCTGGAATATGGAAAGATTGCTTTTTTCTTAAAGTTTTTCCTTGGATTTAGTTGTCAGCAAGAGAAAGAATCACATATGGGCCTTTGAAAAGCAATTAGGCCTGCCTAGTGAATGCTCAATTGTAGACGTGTCAAGTTTCTTCTACTACGAAGGAAAAGGAAAGTGAGCCTCTAAGAGAGAGGTAATAGTACCACCTTAGTAGAGTCATGCATGAACAAGAAAGACCCATCTAACATCTGACGGAATATTCCACAAAGACACGATGGTCATTACAACCATTACAAAAAATCCTCAATATGATAAGCACTAAAATAATCGAAATAGTTCAATTACTATAGTATAGACGAAAACAAACATGAATCAGAAACATTCACAAACATTATTACAAATATTCATAGTCCATACATGAATAATATTTCAGCCATTAGGCTTCAAATATTAAGTAAAAGTCCCAAGACACATGTATAAAACAAACACCACTAGCTCCAATAGTGGAGTGTTGGAGCCACTACTTGCTCCCCAAAAGAACTAACTTGTCTCTCTGATGCTTTATGGGAGAATCCAAGGTGAAACATCCTTTGCTTGTACAATGAGGGTTTATATATAACCAAGGGGGTGATCCTTCACCTCCCTTATGACTCTTTGACTACCCTCATGGCTGTTTGACTTCCTATGAAGTTGCAACTTTTACATGACTCTTTACATTCTGTATGTGTCCTTTGGATTTCCACTTTACAATACATTTACAAATAAGAATTTACAATAATCCACAATACGATGTGGCACATGATGACTCATGACATGACATGACATGACATGACATTGGTGACATGGAATACATGATGACATGGCAACGTCAAGCCATTCCTTTTTGCTGCTTGCTTAGTATCTTCTTGGAGATGATCTCTTCTTCCCCCTCCTTATGGCTTAGAGATGAGGAGTCTCCAGTGTTATCAAATCTTGAGTTGTTGTCGCAAATTGATGTCCCTATAATTCCTCCTAACTGATAAACTTGTACTTTCATCTACAAGAGTGTCTTCTGGCATGGTCTCTTTTGCCATCTCCTTCTTCATCATCCTCTCATAGCATGATAGAGTACCTACAACTACAATTCACTCATGACAAGATGACATCTATCTGATAAACCCCTAGTCTAAGATGCCTCACGATAATCTACTGATTGAGCCAAGACTGGGTGGAAGACTGAGGGAGTGGCTCAGTGACTGTGCAATTGTGTAGCTCAAGCAGTCAAGGGTTAGGTCTAAGCCTTGAGACTGCACAATGCACAGTTTAGGCTAGACTGTGATTGAGGATTGCATAGTTGAGGGATCCAAAGAGCTAGGCCAAGGGCTTGATGACTGAAATTTCCCACTGCGTAGTGCTAGAAGGATAGGGAGGCTAGGTGATTGCGTAGTTCAATAGCTCAAGGGATGGGATTGAGCACTGAGACTATGCAATGTGAAGTTTAGGGCTGACTAGAAAAGCATATTACATATTTTTGGAACTCAGGGGATGAGAATGAGCACTAGGATTTCATAGTGCACATTTATGGGAGGAAACAAATGCACATTGTGCAGTGCCAAGGGAAAAGGTTGCTTCTTGAGGGCTGAGACTACAAAATTGGTAGTTCAGGTTGGCTGAGAGAGACTGAGTGGTCTAGTCGGGAAGTTTTTGCAATTTTGGGTAAGTGTTGGATCAATGCCATGAAGTTGAACAAAACAAATATTGAGTATGCTCTAACAGTTAGATTACTTGACGACACAACAAGGAAAAATCATAACAGATGAATAACACACTACCCTCAATGTGACAACTTTGAGACAACTTACACCAAGTGCGACACCAAATGTACACATTGCGACCATTGTGACGACAATTGTGTGATAGTGCTTGAAACGTCTAAAATGAGTGTGATATATGTTTTCACGATAAGAAAAACTAATTTTCACTTGAATTAATACTTAACACACCAAAACTAGTTTGTGCACATTGCACGACACTTGACATGCCAAAAGATGACACTTTGCTTTTCTCGCAGATGGGATCAAAACTCTTAGTGAAAACACATGCAATGATTCTTGATGTTTGTGACGACAACATGTGAAGTCAAATTGGGCTCCAGAATTTAGATGTAGGCCAAAATTTTGGAGGGTGTTGTAGTAGTGACAATAAAACCCTAGTGAGAATGTTATAGTATTTGATTCATTCCCATATGAGAATTTATTTGTTATGTCTAGTAAAAATCCATGGTTTGCAGATATAGCTAACTATTTGTCCATAGGGAGACTACCATTGCATTTTTCACCACGAGAGAAAAGGAAATCTATCAAACAATGTTATATACTTATGGATAAAAGGGGATATTTTTTATATAAGATCATATTTGATAATACCTATATGTGTTAGAGAAGATGGATTCTTTGATATTTTAAAAGCATGTCATAATGAACCATGTGGTGGGACTTTTGCTAATAAAAAAAAATACATACAAAATACAATGTCTTGGATACTATTGGGAAACTCTTTTTATATATGCTAAGAAGTATGTGAGAAATTGTGATAATTTTCAATGAATGGGTCAACCAATATTAACAGATTAAATGCCCATTCAACTGCAATTTCTTATGGAGCCTTTTGAAAAATTGACTTTGAATTTTATAAGACCTATAGATGCTTTGTCTAAAGGAAAAATATATATGTTAAGTTTGCACTGATTATGTTACAAAGTTGGTGGAAGAAAAATCCTTAACATGAGCAATTGAACAAGTAATAGTCAATTTTCTATTTGAAGACAATTTTTTCAGATTAGGGAAATTGTTATTGATCAAGGAGCATAGTTTAATTCAAATATCATGAAAATAATTATTAAAAAAAATACAAAATTAAAACATGACAATTCTTCCCCTTACCATCCACATGCGAATGGTCAAGTAGAGTTTACACAAAAAGTATTGGAAGAACATGACCAAAACAATCAAATTTCATCGGAATGATTGAATAGATTGGCTTCCAAAAGTTTTATGGGCCTATTGGACAACATGGAAATATATTATCAGTTTCACCCCCTATGAACTAATATATGGTAAGAAATTCATCCTTCCTATTGAATTTCAAATTCAATGTTTGAAATTGTTGTTGAATTAGAATTGGACTTGACTGATATTTAGAAGCAAAGAATTGTGCAACTAGATGAGTTAGATGAAATATGATAATATGCTTTACAAAAAAATATTTTGATTCAACAAAATATAATTAAGTGACATGAAAAGTTCATTAAAGAAAGTATTTCAAAGTCGGTGATTGGGCTTTGCTCTTTGATTCCAAATTTAAGGATTTCATGGGTAAATTCACCACTAACTAGATCAACCCTTATGAGGTTCAATAAGTGTTTGATAATGGTTTCATAAAGACAAAGATAGTTGAAAAGGAAGAGGTTTTATTAGTGGTCAATGACCACAAGCTAAAACTCTACAATAGACTAATCAATCAAAAATATTTTATTTCCCTATTATTTCAACAAGTCGAGATGTAAGTAGTGGGTGAGGGAAGTAATACTCCTAACCCTCTTCCATCCTTAATTTTCCAAATAATATATATATATATATATATATATATATATGAAAAGTGAAAGGAAAAAAAAGAAGTCCACTTGTGAAATTTTAGGCTATTGGAACAATCAAGGCTTAAACATTTGTTGAAACACCAAGAAATTAGATAGTGAAAATTCCTAAAAAGACCTACCTAGTGATTACTAGAATTATCAATATCTTGTAATCACGTAGAATTGTCAATGATTTCCTACTAAGATCAAAGATTGAGCTAGAGAATATATCTACAAAGATGGACATGTCTTATCATATTCTGTTTATAAATTCAGTGACTATTGTATATAAAATTGTGCAAATTGTTATATTTTCTATCTAATGAGGCTCAATAATACATACAAAATCTTTAGGAGAATGAATTAATTATGATACTAAACAATAATAAAATAAATTTACTTGATCTTCCATTCCAAAAGTGAATGAGTTTTATCGTCCATTCCAGAAGGAAATGAGCATGATCATCCATTCTAGAAGGAAACAAGTTAATAATCTATTCCAAAAAGGAATGAGCTTCATCATCCATTCCATACGCGAACAAGTTTGATCATCAATTCCGAAAAGGAATGTGCTTGATTGTATATTCAAGAAGGTAATGAGTTTCGTTATCCATTCTAGAAGGGAACATCTTTGATCATGTATTCCATAAGGGAACAACTTTCATCATCCATTCAAGAAGGTAACGAGATTGATCATACTTGTTAGAAGCAAATAAATCGGTTTACAAGAAAGCATTTAAAGCTAGTCTCAAAGTATGCGATTCAAGACTCCAAGAAAGTAGCTAAATACCACAAGAAAATAAGTGAAGAAATAAAGATAACGAGCATCATGATTGAAGACGCTAGCAATTATTCCTATGCTAGTAAAGTATGGTAAAGAAACTTTCAATGTTTTAAATTCTGTTAATAACAAAAATTAAAATGAAGATAATGATACCTTTGTAGAATTGAGGCTTCTGTGATTCATCATAGTTATAAGAAGAGCTTCGGCGTAAATCACATGAAAAAGACAATTGTCGACGCGTTTCGAACCAACTAGTGTGGTTCATCATCAGGACAAGTTGAAGAGACAGATCTGGCCTAGCAAGTTAAATAGACTGAGCAGAGACTCCAACAGCGACATAACGGCTATTTTTGACTGAGCTTAGACTCCAACGGCTACATAACAGCTACTTTTGACTTTAGGACCTGGGCCAAAATTATATTAATAATTTTAATCTTATTATTATTTTTATAATATTAAGAATAATAATATAATATTCTATTTCTAGGAATAAGAGAAATTAGGAATAATTAATAAATGAGTGAATAGTATCAAAAGAAACTTTATTCATTTATATAACATTGGGTTCAATAAAATAATACTAAAGGTTATTTAAAAATTATTATTAAATGATTATTGGTTGAATGACTTCTTGAAGGAATAATTTAAGTTACATAATTATACATTCTTATTTATTTATTACAATTATTAACTAAATATA